>JAVHNL010000376.1:0-25000 GCA_031216105.1 Dalbergia cultrata | reverse complement strand
GTTGGCTGTTCACTGATCTCGGACATCATAATTTTTCTTCCTACCTGTTGCTGTTTGGAGTGTGGAGTTTGTTTCTCTTGTCAGTTGTTAAGCCTATTTTTCTATCTTCTTGTGGGTGTTTGCCTACTTTCTCTCTTGTGGTTGTTTGGCTGCTTTCTCTATTTTCCTGGGCTATTTGGCTTATTGGATACTCTTTCTCTTCTCCCGCACATATTTGTCCTTGGACCACACATCAGAAAGGCTTGTTTGCTCCAAATGACCAACTGTTGTGTTCACTGGTCCTAAATTAGTGAACTACTGGAAGATCACCACTGATGGACATCTGGTGTGTCGCCACAAGCTGGTGATTGAAATCCGACTAGTAATGTCTCACCTGTGAGCACAAGGAATTGCTGAGTGTCAGATATATTCTCCAGCCAGTTCCTACATGTACTAGCCTGAAATCACCATTCCGGCCAGTTGTTGACTCAGATCTGCCTCGGTTTGGCCTTACCATTGCTTTTCGCTCGTCAATTCTGACAATGATAACTTGGAGGAGGTGGCGGCGCTCAAAGCAACAGCAACAGCGCCCTTTAGGTCATCAAGTACTGCAAGAGGCAAATTGAGGCTTCGGCCTCCAACAACTCCAAGGATTCGCAGATGCTTTGGAGAATTGGATTGCTGAATTCACAATTGCTCTCCACACTGCTTCAAATAATGTTCAGCATCATGCTACTGGCTTTGCATTGCCAAGAAAACCTCTACCATGTGGGTGCACTAAGATATCCTCTCTCTAGCATCAGCATTCCCAGCTTCAAGCTTGCACACAAATCTATCCAATTTTCTGACTGCTGAATTCTCTCTCCAGAGATTACATATGCTTCAAAAAAATGCTCAAGTTGGCAATTTTTTTGAAGAAACATGCTAAACTCGTTTACAGCCAGGTTAACATTGTGGTACAATTACCCAGATCTTGATTTACATCTTCATTGGATGAAGCACCTTCAAGTTCACTATCAAGCCTTAACTTCAGGATCATATGCGCTGCTACTGATGCATCTTTATAATCGAAAAACACCTATACCCATCAAGAACCATACTGCTTGTGCTCTCTATTGGCTTCAATTCAAACTGGTCTATTTACATCTAAATAGTTAACCTTCTTTTACTGTGCTTTTATTCTGGAGTTGTTGCTGCTAGTTTGATTCTCACCCACTGTGCAGTTACCAGTGGTGCCTTCCTATTCCAACGGTCATATCTTTTTTCATTCGGTCTGAGCATTTTTTAGTCTTTTTTTTTTTGGCTTAAATGTGTATGATGCCACCTATCAGCCACCACTGGGCGATTTCTGACTACTGTTGACCCTCACATCAGAAGAAGAAAGGTTCAACTGGCTATAACCTGTGGTACTGCCATATGAAACCAACTAGGAGACTCTTACTAAGCCCCTTGGAGGGCTGGGTGACTTTATTTGTGACAGGCTTAGCACATATGATATATATGCTTCAGCTTGGGGAAAAGTGTTAGACTTACTGATTTAGCACATTTGAAAATATGGTCACCTATAACTGTGATGGTGGCTGTAAATCAGCTATTAATTAGAGGGATCTCAGTCCATTATGCAGTGGGTTTGTTTTCTTGATGTTCTTTTATTTGTTATAGTCTCTCTTGTTACCTTTTAGAGGTTTCATTGTCCGCACTGCCGTTGTACCCTTCAAACAAATTTCTTCTTGTAAATGAGATATTTTGCGATATAGATTGGATGGCACTGTTGTGTAAATGATTTCCTTGTATGTTGTTTTCCCTGTATTTTATTCTCAAGCACCATATCTGATGATTTGTTTTCATAGTTTTTCGTTTTTTTACTCGTTAGAAAAGCATTTTGGGATACTTCCAATTTAATTTTTTCTTATTTGTTTGGGCTTTGTTCATGAGTGCCCTGGTTAAGAAATCATTAGTGAAAAGCTTTTATTGAAAAAGTAAGATGTTTAAGTTTTAAAGGCATTAACTGCATTGGAAACAATGAAAACTTTCTATATCTTGATTCTTTAATCAGTGCCCTTTGGACACTCATTAACAAAAACTTTAATGTTTTTATTTACTATTTTTGGTTGGCCTCTCTAACTGTGATTTAATAAAACTTCTGATCCAGTCTTTCTTTGAATGCGTGGTCTGTGATCTTGGTGGCAACTTGTTGTGCTGTGATTTCTGTCCTCGCACTTATCATATGCAGTGTCTTAGTCCACCTCTTAAGGTGTGTTCATTTGAGCTAGTTTTGCCCTTTTTTCAATCAATTATGATGCTATGATTTTCAGGATCTATTTTTTCTGATTTTGTTTCTGAACATGTTATCTCCTGAAGCGTGTCCCCCCGGGGAAGTGGCCATGTCCTAGCTGCTCTGAAGAAAATGATCAACTAAAGCCTATAAGCCACCTGGATTCAATTTCAAAACGAGCAAGGACAAAGATTGTCAAGGCAAAATCAAAAGTTGGAGTTAACTCACTTAGCCTGGATAAAGTATCCCGAATTTTCGGAAGCAAACATATTTCGAAGAAAAGGTCCTCCAGCAAAGCAAAACCTATTTCAAGCATGGGAGTCAACTTCTTTGGAAAGAAACCATTGTCTTCCTTAGTGGATGCAAATTGTAGCAACAAGCCAAGTGACCCTTCTCTTGGGAGTTCCATGGAAGGAACTTCATCATGTGCAGATGCTGATGAAAAGAAATCGAGCACATCCCCAACAGTTTCCCCTGTGGATGGGAAGGCATCCTCACCTGCTAAGGAAGTTTTATCTCCCTCCAAAATTACTAATTTAGAGTCAAATGATGAAAAGCTGGAGGGGAAGCCTTTAAGAAAGCCACTTGTTCTTGCAATTGCTGCTGGTGGAGAGGAAGTTAGAAAAAGGAAGCATAAAGTTGTTAATAATAATGCTAGTCAAAAGAAGCGTAGGTCTGAAAAGGGGAAAATTTTTGTCAATACTTCTGTAAAGGGAAAATCTGGACAAAATAAAGTACACAAGAAGCCAAAATCTGTAGCCCATAGCATTTCTGCATCAGTATCCAAAGAGTATGTTGGAAACATGGATTCTGATGTCCAGCAGAAAGATGAGGTACTTGCTCTACCTGTTGACTTGCCCTTGAAGTTTACATCTTAGCTATAAAACATTTAATCTTTAATACATTTACTTCTTGATATATAATTATTTCATACTCTTATAGAAAGTTCATTTTACTTGTGTGTTTAGGCGTACACATCATTTTTTTTTTCAAATGACTAAGATTGCTGGCATAATCTTATTGACACTTCTATTTACATAACTAAAATGTTCATATATTTACTACCTAATTTATATATTTGAATTTTGCTGGTATTAGAGTTTCAATTTTCCTTTTCAATTCTATGCATTGTCTGCCTCCTAAGCTGCAGTAACGTTTCAGTTAAGGACAAGTAAAGCTTTCATATAAAGGTAAGGAAGAAAGGGGCTGCTCTCTAGAAAGAGCTAGCAATTGACCAATGACTAGGATACAGGAGAGAGCTGTTGAATGAGATGATCTGTGTCAATACGTTTACCTATATTAGAGCAATTTTGAATATTATCAATTTTAAACACTTCTTAGTTGGATTTATTGTTGTTGTATCAGTTTGACACTTTCTTTACGAGAAAGTCTTTAGATTTATTACAAATTACTTCTCAAAATATGCAAGGTTTGCTGTACTGGGTTAGATTCAGCAATGTCAAAAGCTGTCATTTATTAGTTTGGGAACTATATAGAGTGGTAAAATATATTGATCTGATCCTTGATCTAGATTTATATACTAGCTGGCATCCAGACTGTGTATCATGGTTGTTGAGATGCTATCACAGTTGTGTTTATTATTAGTACCATTTGTTTTCACTTGGATGCAGATGTTCCCTCAGCTAATTCTTTCTTTTTCTTTTTTGTTCTAATAAAAGGTGTTCCCTCAGCCAATTAAAGACACATCAAGTGAACTTGATAAATTGGGAAGTCATTTGGATGGAACTTTGATGCATGAAGATGGTGCTCTTCTTGAATTGCAGGTAACCATCTGGAAGGGCTTTTGTAATGGTTTGCATTTATCTGTCAAAGAAAATACTTTCCCTGGAATCACCTACGTGATTATCATGGCTTACTTTTTTGCTTGTATATCTGCCTCTCAGGTTGATCGAGTTCTAGGGTGTCGAATTCTTGTTGAGAACACAGACACATTACGAAATGTATCTTCAACCGTTGTTGATGACTCTTCTTCTGGTGATCTGGGAATCTCAGAAAACCAGAACACACAACTAGATGATAGTTCTGCTTGTGATAATGATTTGGATGCTGAAAAAGCTGAAAATCTTGTTGATGATCCCCAAAATGTTGTCAAGAGTTCTGATAAAGAAGGACCATTGAAAAACACTAATAAAGTGGAAAAAATAAATGTGTACAGAAGATCAATGACGAAGGAAAGTAAAAAGGGAAATCCCATAGATTCATTGACTAAATCTACTGATGATTTAGGTTCCTGTCCCAGGGATGGTAATGGTGCGGATGATTCTGCTGAACATTTGGAAAAAGCAAATGACAAGATGGAGGTAGAGGAGACTATCACTGTTGCTTTAAGAAGTGAGGATAACAATGAGCTTCCAAAAAATTGTGAATTACAGGCCTCTCTCGAAACAAAACCAAGGGAAGTGGACATAGAGAAGGGAGTGAGTAGCAGTATAGTTGACAATAAGGTTCAGGATGCTAATGTGGGTAAATCTTCATGTCTAAATGGAAAGGAAGTTTCCTACGAATTTTTAGTTAAGTGGGTAGGAAAGTCTCATATTCATAATAGTTGGATTTCTGAATCCCAGTTGAAAGTTCTTGCCAAGAGAAAACTAGAAAATTACAAGGCAAAGTATGGGATGGCAATAATAAATATTTGTGAGGAGCATTGGAAGCAGCCTCAGCGATTGCTTGCACTTCGTACTTCCAAAAACAGAACATCTGAAGCATTTGTAAAATGGACTGGACTGCCTTATGATGAATGCACTTGGGAAAGTTTAGATGAACCTGTGCTTCAAAACTCTTCTCATCTGATTACACATTTTAATAAGCTTGAAACCCTCACCCTGGAAAAGGATGCATCAAAGGAAAATTCAACAAGAAAAAACATTGACTATCCGAATGATATATTTAATCTTACAAAGCAACCTGAGGAGCTAAAAGGGGGTTCCTTATTTCCCCATCAGCTTGAGGCTCTGAATTGGTTGCGTAAGTGCTGGTATAAGTCCAAAAACGTCATACTTGCTGATGAGATGGGGCTCGGGAAAACAGTATCAGCTTGTGCTTTTATTTCATCATTGTATTTTGAATTCAAAGCCAAACTTCCTTGCCTAGTCTTGGTACCCCTTTCCACAATGCCTAATTGGCTTGCTGAGTTTTCACTGTGGGCTCCAGATGTGAATGTTGTGGAATATCATGGCTGTGCAAAAGCGAGAGCCATAATTCGCCAGTATGAATGGCATGCAAGTGATTCAAGTGGATTGAACAAGAAAACGGAAGCTTATAAATTCAATGTGCTTTTGACTACTTATGAAATGGTTCTTGCTGATTCTTCTCATTTGCGTGGAGTTCCTTGGGAAGTTCTTGTTGTTGATGAGGGCCATCGACTGAAGAATTCTGGAAGTAAGCTTTTCGGCTTGCTGAATACATTCTCTTTTCAACATCGTGTACTGTTGACAGGTACCCCTCTACAGAACAACATTGGTGAGATGTACAACTTGCTGAATTTCTTACAACCAGCATCATTTCCTTCTCTATCTTCATTTGAGGAGAAGTTTAATGATCTTACAACTGCTGAAAAAGTTGATGAACTAAAAAAACTTGTTGCTCCTCACATGCTTCGTAGACTTAAAAAGGATGCCATGCAAAATATTCCTCCCAAGACTGAAAGAATGGTTCCTGTTGAATTGTCATCCATCCAAGCTGAATATTACCGTGCGATGCTAACAAAGAATTATCAAATATTGCGGAATATTGGGAAAGGGGTTGCTCAACAATCTATGCTGAACATTGTGATGCAACTGAGAAAGGTTTGCAATCATCCATATCTCATACCAGGAACTGAACCTGATTCTGGATCCATTGAGTTTCTTCATGAAATGAGAATAAAGGCTTCGGCTAAGCTGACTCTTCTGCATTCTATGCTAAAGATTTTACATAAGGAAGGACACAGAGTTCTTATTTTCTCACAAATGACCAAGCTTCTTGACATCCTAGAGGACTATCTGAACATAGAATTTGGGCCTAAAACGTATGAGAGAGTGGATGGCTCTGTTTCTGTTGCTGATCGTCAGGCAGCGATTGCACGCTTTAACCAAGACAAAAGTCGATTTGTTTTCTTGTTATCCACTCGTTCTTGTGGACTTGGGATAAATTTGGCAACTGCTGACACTGTCATCATCTATGACTCTGATTTCAACCCTCATGCAGATATTCAAGCGATGAATCGAGCACACAGAATTGGACAATCAAATAGACTTTTGGTATACCGGCTTGTGGTTCGTGCTAGTGTTGAAGAGCGCATCTTGCAGCTTGCTAAGAAGAAACTGATGCTTGATCAGCTTTTTGTAAATAAGTCTGGATCTCAAAAAGAAATAGAAGATATCTTGAAATGGGGAACTGAGGAACTCTTCAATGATTCTCCTGGCCTCAATATAAGTGAAAATAATGATAGTAACAAGGATGAGACAGTAGCAGATATAGAACATAAGCAGCGGAGGAGGACTGGTGGCCTGGGAGATGTATACAAAGATAAATGTACAGATAGCAGCAGCAAGATTCTGTGGGATGAAAATGCAATTTTAAAATTGCTTGATCGTTCAAACCTTCAAGATAGTTCAACTGATAATGCTGAAGGGGATTCTGAGAATGACATGCTTGGCTCAGTGAAGGTGAAGTAACCGATTAATATCTAGTTGATATAGTATTTAATTGCCCCTTTAAATTTCAGGGAGAATTGTACTTACTAGTTATATGGTATGTTTTTGTTAATACATGAATCTTGTTTTGCATGTATATGTTTGGACAAGGATCTTCCCCCATTCTTCCACTTCCACCTCTCCCTTTCTTGTTGTAGCTTTTTCTTTTTGCCATCTTTGTTTTGTGAGATAATCACTATTGTTTGAGTGCCTGTACAATGGTTTTGTTTTTCTATTAAGAGACGAGTTTTAAGGGCTTATGCAATGGTTCTGGATATAGTCCTGTGTGGTTGCATCTTTGATTGGCATGTTGACTATCTAAACTGTTTGGTGATGCTTCTGTTTATCCTTCGTGCTCAATACTCATTAAATTAATTCTATTTAATTTTAGTATGATACAAGTTTCTTTCTCCTCAAAAATTTTGGTTTTATGCCAAATGAGTGGTTGATTTTCCCTTTTATTTTCTTCTTAAAGTGTATCTGCTGTGCTTACATACAGTTAGATATACCTGAGATTACGCTACCCCTTATTATGATTGAAATTTTCTTACTCAGGCCCTTGAGTGGAATGATGAGCCAACTGAAGAACATGGTGTGGGTGAATCTCCTCCTCATGGGACTGATGATATGTGTACTCAAAATTCTGAAAAGAAAGAGGATAATGTGGTGATAGGCAATGAAGAAAATGAATGGGACAAACTACTGCGTGAACGGTAAGGAGCTTTTATTGCAATTTCGAAGTTGTGTGTGAATGATTGTTGGGTGTACAAGTAACAGCTATTTAATAAGAATAAAAATGATCAATTTCTGGCATTATGAACTTCAAAACATATCTCAAAGGTGAGAGTTGCCTTTGTTGCTGAAGAGCACCCTTACATTTTGATTAGGACAATCCCTCCTTGTCATTAGGGATCTGAATGAAAACAAGTTTTAAGGATCGTTTTCCTTGACGTTTAGTTAATCCCACCTAGTGGGTTGAATAAGGCTCAAGTCTTGTTGATGTTGGTTTCTGTCTGTGGTTCCTTCAACGAGGTTTGTATCAGATGTGCTGAGGAATTGAGTACATTTTTCAAGCTGATGTATTTTTTCTGTGTCATCTTCTTTCCCTGTTTCACTTCTCAAGGAGTATTACTGATCCTTCTGTTCTGTATTTAACACTCTATTAATAAAAGCTTCTTTGTTGTGTAGTGATCAAATTAAGGCTTATGAATGGGTTATGTTTTAACTTGCCCTTCACATGAAAGCCCTTTTGGTTTGATCTGTAGTCAAAATGCAAGCTGACTACTACTTAGTCCTAGCATATAATTATTTATGAGAACTAAAGCAGCATGCAGTGAACTCTTGACCATATGATGGTAAAAGGTGCTATGATTATAGGAAACTGTTTTTGATAAAATCAAAACCTTCTAAGTAAAACACGGGGCATATGTTTCATCTCCAGATTATTATTATTATTATAGGTTTCATCTCCACAGATTATGATTGATGGCATATTTAGCTATCTAGTGGTATGAATATTTCTCGTCATTTAATCTGGTTTGTAGGTGGGAGAAATATCAAAGTGAGGCACAAGCAGCTCTTGGTCGAGGGAAGCGGCAGAGGAAAGCTGTTTCTTATAGGGAAGTATACGCTGCACACCCAACTGAAACAATGAGTGAGGTAGTTTGCTTCTTTTCTGCTTGTAAGAAAGCCTATTTGTATAAGCTTTAGAGTTTCTAATGTATTTGGTTCTGATTACCAGTTACCACTCTAGAGGAGATCAGAAGGGCTTGTTTCTGATAAAATCTCTAAAAATCCTTACTAATGTTTTTATCAGACAATCAAATTTCAGATTTTTACTATGGGTTTGGGCTTCCGGCTTTCCCATATTGAGCAAATGCCTTTGGAATAACTGTTTTGGATTTTGCTAAATCACTGATTTCTTTTCTGATATTTGGTTAATAAGCCTATAGAATATTTCTATATTTATGCCTTCTGAGTTAAATAGCTCTTTTCTACTCTCATGACATTTTAAAACATGCCTGGAACCTTTAAGATTTTAGCTAGGGTGGAATTGGGTTCTAAAGTTTAATCATGTGACTCTCCAAACAGTAACTTGCATTATCACTGAATAATTGTGTCGAGGGCTATAAATAGGCTCCTCTCACAATTTGTGGGTCTTTTGCTTAATTATTGATAGTATTGAAGCTCCACATTTGTACAGTAATTTTAAGCCACTTTAGCTTTGGTATATTAGCTTTTCAACAATTTGATTCTTCCTAGTCTAAATTCAATCTCTGTATTTTCGTTGATGTTAATATTTTCTATTGGTGTGCTTGTTCAACCAGAGTGGTGGTGAGGATGATAAAGAGCCAGAACCAGAACCTCAGCGTGAGTATACACCAGCAGGACGGGCCCTCAAGATGAAATTGTATGTTTTTCTTTACACTTGAGGATGACTTCTTTGGTTTTCCTTCTTTTTTTCAGTAGTAAGTAGTTTATTTTCTCCGAAAAAAGAATGCGACCATACATACAAACCTCGGATACTGCAATTTTTGCAACTATTTTCCTGGAGACCATTGCAAGTCCTGCTTGCTGTTGCTAAATTTCTCATGGTAATTTGAATACCATTACTAATTTCAGCTAAACAGATTGAGTTATACATGATATAAGGCTACTACTATTTTGGCATTGTTGAAATTATTTGTTTGAAGTTTAAATTTTTCTCTCTAAAAGTGAATTTTCAAGTGCATTGGATATATCATGCCCTCAAGTTGGTGATGCTTTATCGAATGCTTTTTTGCTTTATGATTAAAATGCCCTAATGGTGGACCAAATGGAGAATAGTTCCATAAAAAGAGGTAGAGAAAGATCAAGGAAAATTACAGGGAAAATAATCAAAAAGGATTTAAATGTTGATGGTTTTAACATGAATATGATATATGATAAGCTCTATGACATCACTTGATTCATGTAGCCGACCCCATTGAGTGAGACAAAGCTTAGTTATTGTTTGTTGCTATTGATTAAACATGCCCGCAAAGCTGAATACACTTGCTATTGTTCAACAGTGCTAAACTCCGTGCTCGGCAGAAGGAACGACTTGCCCGGAAGAAAGCTGCTGGAGGATGTGAGGGAATCCCAGGAACTGACTCACTCCAACAGTTTCCAGCCAATGCTATGGGTGGAGATGTAGGAGCGGGAGAGATGCATCCAGTTCAAGAAGGGCCTTCCATCTACTTAGAGGACAGCAAAAATAATCAACTTGCAGAAGCTCAGAACAGTAACATAGACTCCCTTTCAAGGATTGACAAGCTTTCAAAACATAAAATGGGCAGTCATTTTGATGTTTCTGTCAATAATCCAAGCCGTTCTCTACCTGACATTTTTCTTCCAAATCACCATTATAAGGGGGGGCTAAATACCTCAAACTCTATGCCCACCAACAATTTGCCACCTGTCCTGGGACTT
Organism: Dalbergia cultrata; assembly: GCA_031216105.1. NCBI lineage: Eukaryota > Viridiplantae > Streptophyta > Magnoliopsida > Fabales > Fabaceae > Dalbergia > Dalbergia cultrata. Next base: position 14,602 of record JAVHNL010000376.1, on the reverse strand, counting down.
TGTGCTCCAAATGCGAACCAAATAGAATCATCAGAAAGTAATGTTTCCAAGTTAAATTGGAGACAAAGTAGACAAGGAGCCAGACAAGAGTTTCCTTTCAGTCTTGCATCTTGCTCTGGGACACCCATGGATGCTGAGGTCAGAAGTCAGGAAACAGCAGCAAATACCAAACTACCAGATGGGTTGACCGAAAATGTACAGCAAAGTTTCAAAAATAGCATCCCTGATGGCAGTCTCCCGTTTGTTCCGGTATGCTCACATAACATTTGAGTGTGGATTTAATTGTCAATTGTGGTTGGCTTTATATGCATGTATGGTTTTAATTCATATCCTTTCTATTATATTTTTTCAGTTTCCACCTGCTCTGCGAGGAAAGGAACCTGAAAATGTAGGTGCTAGATTCTCTGCTTTCCAGGAGAAGATGGCCCTGCCAAACCTGCCGTTTGATGAAAGGTTGCTGGCCAGATTTCCACTTTCAACTAAGAGCATGGCAAATTCACATCTGGACCTCTTACCTAATTTGTCATTAGGAGGCAGATTTGAAGCTTTGAATGGATCCATGCAAGAGCTTCCAACAATGCCAGCATTACCCACTTTCAAAAATCCCCCCGAAGATTTATTCAGATATAATCAGCAAGACAGGGACGTACCTCCCACTTTGGGTTTGGGGCAAAGGCCAACCACATTCCCATCTTTCCCAGAGAACCATAGGAAGGTGCTTGAAAACATAATGATGAGAACTGGCACAGGATCAAGCAATCTATTGAAAAAGAAGTCTAAAGCGGATGGATGGTCTGAAGATGAACTTGATTCCCTCTGGATTGGTGTTCGTAGGCATGGAAGGGGTAATTGGGATGCCATGCTTCGAGATACCAAGCTAAAATTTTCGAAGTATAAAACACCTGAAGATTTATCAGTGAGGTGGGAAGAGGAACAAGTAAAGGTCTTCCAGGGGCCACCTTTTCCTGTGCCAAGATCATCCAAGATGACAAAGTCTACCAAATCTGCACATCTTCCAATCTCTGACGGAATGATGGAAAGGGCCTTGCAGGGTAGCAGATTTCTCTTGCCACCAAAATTCCAGAACCATTTGACCGACATGAAATTAGGGATAGGTGATTCTGCATCTAATCTGCCACAGTTTAGACCATTGGATCGACTTAGTATGCAAAACGATCAGTTTGTGCCGCTTCCATCATGGAGTTCTGATAAGCTCAGAGCAAAATTTCCTGAAGATGCTTCTGCTGAAACATCTGATAGGCCTGGGACTTCTTCAAATGTTCCGATGGAACGGCCATTTCTGCTCAATTCTTTTGGAACCAGTTCCTTGAGTTCATTAGGTTTGAATTGCTCAGGCAGCATTGATATACAGCAGAAGGAAGATGAGCAAGGAAACAATAGGCGTGGCAAGTTGCCCAGACTTTTGGAAGGATCACCTTATGATATGCGTGATAACCGCATTAATGTAGGAAATGGGGAGTCCACTAGCTCTGGAGTGGTATCTAACCCCGTTAGATCTGATTTTGTGCACTCTAAAGGAGAGGACGTAGCTGGAACTAGTGCCTCGAAAGAGAAGCTTCCTCACTGGTTGCGAGAAGCTGTGGGCTCCCCTGCCAAACATCCTGATCCTGAACTGCCATCCACAGTGTCAGCAATTGCTCGATCAGTTCGCATGTTGTATGGAGATGATAAGCCTGCAATTCCTCCATTTGTGATTCCTGGACCACCTCCCTCCCTACCAAAGGACCCCAGGTGTGTCCTTAAGAAGAGAAAGAGGAGAAGATCACACAAATTCAATCAGGTTCTTCCGGATTTTGCAGGATCCAGCTGCAGCCACCATGCTGATAATGGTGCTTCAAGCTCAACTCCCTCAGGCCCATCATTTCCTCATCTTTCTCGGACAGGAACCCCAGGACCTCAGCAGGTTGAATCTGACCTCAACTTGCCTCCCCTAAATTTAAAAGCGGTGAACCCATCACTCTCATCGGTGCACCAGCCAAAAAAGGCGAGCTCGGGATTGTCTCCTTCCCCTGAAGTGCTCCAGTTGGTTGCATCATGTGTTGCTCCTGGCCCTCATCTTCCATCAGTTTCTGGTGCTTCAGGCCTTCTTGAGGGGAAGCTCCCATTACCAAGGCCTGTTGACAGAGCCAAACTCAAGGACTCTGAAGGCACCTTAAGAAGCAAGAAGTCTACCTGGTGTCCACCTCAAGATCAAACAGTAGAACTTTCTGACAGTGGAGATTCCAGCAAGACTCAGTCAGATCCCTCCCGGGTCGAACAGCCCGATGAAGTTGAGGAGGTATCATCTGAGGGAACTTTATCTGATCATGCAGTGAGAGATCAGGAAACACAACTTTAGTGTCCTCGGATGATAAATAAACAAAACCACATTCTTTCTTGCTGCTTAAAAGCCTTTTCACCAATGCGCTGGAATTTTTGTAGGTATGACAATGAGTGGATTAGGAAAATATAGGATTGTTGAGAACAAGTGAAGGTTTTTTTTCTCCCAAGTGGAGTGAAATATATAGTATTGCTTGCTGGGGTATTTTCTTTTGTTTCATGCCCTGTCTTGTGCAATTGGAACTGGGATATATAGTAACCCCTTTTTACAATATGAAGCAAGGTTCTCAAAATTGCCAGTCAACCTGCAAGATCAAGATCATGTGATTTTACCATCTGTGTTTAGATCTTCAATTCTAATTAAAGGTAAGAACTCGATTTGGTGGGATCGGCTGGGATCGACTGATTGGCCCAAGCTAACCTCAATCTCTATTCAAAATTTTAATTGATTTATTATTTCAATAAAATTGTTACCTTGTTCCCCTAGGTGGTGGTGGTGCCGCTGCCGCCGATCCCATGGCATTGTATGTGTTACTGTTGGTATTCCCCTTCCCTGTAGTTGTCGATCCTTGGGTGCTTAGTAATGGAGTGGGTGTGAGTGCTTTGTTATGGAGTGGGTGTGGTTGCGGCCGTGGCCGCAGACACACCCACTCCAAGCAGAGTAGATATTGTTGTGGTTTTTTTTCCTTCCTTTCTTCCTTTTTTTTTGTTTTGTGGCAGAATGTTGCTGTGTTTTGAGGTGGCTGGCTTTGTGACGCCGCTTTGAAGAGGAGTGGGTAACTATGCCGTTTTATTTTTGTGGGGTTGGTAACATAAATGGGCTCAACAACAGCAGAGCCGTGTGTGCGAAATATCCCCCTGCTTCTCTCTGTCTCTCTCCGCGACCAAAAAAAATGACACCCACAACTTTTTGACCTAAACAGATATAGAAACACCCATAAGTTGGCTTTCTTTCATGAATAATTTTTTATTGCATCTTCTATATTTATGATTTTTTTTGTCTTTTATACTGTAACTTTCAACTTTGACTTTTATAACTTTTTTATACATGATTAATTTGAGTTTAATTAAATATTAGTTTTGATTTTAAGATTAATTGATTTTTTATTGTTATGTTATCTATGTTAGAATATAATTTCATATTTTGGTAAGATTTTTAATGTTCTTGTTGCACTCTCCAGTTTTACTTGTTTATCCTGTCATTCTGATCTTTCGAAGGATCTCAAATCTCAATTTTAACATCCTTGCTATGAAGTATGATAGAAACATTTTTACTACAGTGACATTCTAATATTCATAAACAGGCATGTGGAATTTTGGAGGTCGTGCCATATCCGACAAAGTTAAAATTTAAAAGCTTATGTCTTTGAAAATTTAAAATATAATGTATTATGGATTTAATGATATAGAAAAGTAAAGTGGTACTTTGTTATGTATATAACTCATCTAATTTAATGGGTCTTTTAAATTTTGTTTTAATTTCCTGGACAAATTGCAAAATGTCTTGGGATATACGTATGTGTCAAATTGAACCCGAAGGGGAACATCAAATATTGAATCATTGACATATCTTCGAACATGTATCCAAATCTGGAATAATATCTGTACATTATTTTCGGTGTACAAATACCATATATTCAATCTAAATATGTCGAATACCATATAAAACCTTATATTCGATCTGAATATGATAAAATGTCTTACAGGTTTTAATTATTAAAAAATAGAAAAAAAATATGATTATAACTAATCCTAATATTTGTTTAAAAAAATTCCCGTTGAGATTTTGATTATGACATTTTAATACAAAATAAGTTAACTTAATCACAAACTCATGATCAAAAGTTCTTATGCAACTCAGTCTTCGGTTGACTTTATTAAAAGAATTTTCGAAATTAAAAATTATTTTGGGTATCTTTTTTTTCAGTCAATACTTATGAAAATAAGTTTTTGCCTAAGCTTTAACACCACAAGCTTGTACGAACTTTCCTCGGTAATCCCTATAGTAATTGCTGTTAAATAAATACAAGAAAAAGAAAAAGAGTAAAGAGCCATAATTTTTTTAACGTAAAAATTGGATTTATGAATTCCAACTGATTGAGTTAAAGCATAAAAAATTATTTGTAAGGTTATTCCAATAACATAGTAGTGTGACCCATGTAACTAATAGAACTTATTCTAATAAAAGTGGAATAAGATGATGATTATTAATCTTTAAGAAGATAATAGAGTCTATGAGGGTTTTAAAATTTTAAAAGTTGCTCCTCTCTTCCTTCAAAAATGGCTAGCAATTACTCCTTATAAAATAGGGAGTCAGGAAAAGAAAAACTAAGGGCCTGTTTGGTTTCAGTTTTCCAGTTTTTAGTTTTTTCAGTTTTTCCTTCATAAAAACTGAAAACTGAAAACAGGCAAGCAAACAGGCCCTAACTTTTCTTCGCAATCAAAGAAAATACAAAGGAGGAGGAATAGAGTCAGGAAAAGAAAAACTAAGGGCCTGTTTGTTTCTTTGAAAGCTTGATTTTGATTTCAATTTTGTAAAGGAAAAACTGAAAAAACTGAAAATTGAAATTTGTGATTTTCAGTTTTTTCAGTTTTTCCTTCACAAAAACTGAAAACTGAACATTGCTTCCAGCAAAGCAAACAGGCTCTAACTTTTCTTCACAATCAAAGAAAATAGAGGAATAGAGGAGAAAGGAAGAGGAATAGAGGAGAAAGAGTGATGTTAAGTGTACAATTAAATTGTACAATAAATGTATACCACACACCTTATTACAATTGGATTTGATAAATGAATGAGATGAGTGAGAGTCGCACATCACATCTAATGGTGGTAAAGTGTATGGTGTATATTTGTTGTGTAATTTAGTTATACACCAAGCATTATTTGAGGAGAAAAGGAAGGAGACTCTAATGAATTAAAAATAACGTCAAGTAATTCACGAATATAGATCCTAGTATGTTTCTATGTTCCTATTTGTATCTCATTGCATAATAATCATGAAATCTAATATTCTCAAGGGCTTGGTAATTTCTTGAATCGTTTACTTAAAGAAAAATTAGAGTCAACAATATTTTTTTAAGAAAAAGGAGCATCAACAATTGAGTTGGAAGGATCCTCCAGCCATACATCTATTAGAATGTGCACTCTTGTATAAGAAAGAAAACAAGAAAAAACCGAAGAAGAAAAAAGAGAATCAAGAACAGCAAATGAGAAACTTGTGAATTGATTATTGAATGAATTAACTTCTCTCTTCTCATTGTGTGTCTTACATTATATATTAGTTGGAGTAATAAATGTTTAACTAACTATAACTTACTCACAAACTTAGATGATAGTAACTAACTATAAGTGCTTAATCCTCCAATAGTCACCCTCAAGCTGGAGCATGAATGTCGATCATGCCGATCGATCATGCCCTGCTTGGAATCTAATGTCATAAATGATTTTGGAGGTAAAGCTTTAGTACATAAGTCTGTAACTTGTGACTGAGACCAAATGGGAAGTAGATCAATTAATCCGAACTTGACTTTCTCCCTTACAATATGACAGCCAAGTTCTATATGTTTTGTTCTTTTATGAAAAGTGGGATTAGCTGCTAGATGGAGAGTTGATTGATTATCACAAAAAAGGTTGCTGGTACGGTGAAAGGGATATGTAAGTCTTGTAGCAAGTAGGTGATCCATTATATTTCACATGTTATGGATGCCAATGCTCAATATTCTGCCTCAATAGAGCTTCTAGATACTGTTTGCTGCTTCTTAAATTTCCATGAGATGAGGGAATGTCCAAGATAAATACAATACCTTTGTGACTGATTTTTGAGTTTCAGGGCATGCATTGCTTGTCATAGATGGAGTAACATGACCATTTTCCATTGTGGCGGAAGCTTTCTTTCTTGGGATACCAAGATTACGAATCTTGACAGCAAAACTCCTCTTACAAAGAGTTTCCTAATACCATATTAGAATGTGCACTCTTGTATCAGAAAGAAAACAAGAAGAAATCGAAGAAGAAAAAAGAGAATCAAGAGCAAATGAGAAACTTGTGAATTGATTATTGAATGAATTAACTTCTCTCTTCTCATTGTGTGTATTACATTATATATTAGTTGGAGTAATAAATGTTTAACCAACTGTAACTTACTTACAAACTACGATGATAGTAACTAACTATAAGTACTTAAGCCTCCAATAACATCAATACCTTCTTCCTTAGCTAGCAGGTTACACTAGTAAAGAGCCATGATTTTATTTATTACAACAGTATCATATTTTTTCTACCATCTAATAAGAGATCTTTCTTTACTCGTTCATCTTATGGACTTAATTTCGATTCTTGATAGTATACAATTATTATTAATTATGTATATCATATTAGTAAATATAGTTAGTTCTTTCACTAACTAATTAAAAAATGATTTTAAGTATATTGTTATCTAATTAAATTTCTATATTTAAATGACTTTTTAAGTGATGGGATGAGAGTTAACCATATATAATATCATATAATTGAATAATTATATAAAATTTTTTACACTGTTAATATATTAAAATTAAATTCTTAAAAATTTATATAAATAAAATAATTTAATTAAATAATAGTATTTATGGACGGCAAGTATATCAAAATTGAACTCTCTTGACTTACTTGACAACGTACTTAAACTCTAACAAAATTGGACAACAATTCTGTCAAAACTTGCTTGTACTGTATGGTGGTACTAAAAAACCATTGTAGAAACTCCACCATCCTAATTCTACACTTGTGTTCTGTTAACTCATTCTTCCTGAGACATCATTTAGCAGAAAGAGGAAATTGTGCATTAGATGATGGAGAATCAGAAATCATTTCCTTGAATAGTCATCAAAATCCCATCTCTGACTCCCAATTCTAAAAAGCCTAAGAGCCATCATGCCTTTTCCAATGAAAATTCTGTTCTAAAGTGAAGTGACCCCCTTTAATGGGAACTGTGTTGATACATGGATAGCTCTGACCACCAATCAGACGCGTTTTTGTACCCTGCTTTTGCCTTTTGGTTACTCCAATTATTCTTCATCTTCTAGTGTTTTCAGCACAGATTATATGTTATATTAAACTTACTTGTTTGTTCAATGTTAGACTCATAACATGATCACTACCAATGAAAGACTCATAACATGATCACACGATTTATACCATGTTTGAAAATTAGTTTGGCACTTCAAAATCGGTTCTGAGAGTCTAAAATTGATTTTATTCATTTTCTATTTTGTTGGTTTTCAGTTAAAATCCAATATCATAATTGATTTTGGATTCAAAATCAGTTCTAGTAGAAAGTGAAAAATTGTTATTTCAAGTTTTTGCTCTTTTAATTTTTGTCTAAATTACTTTTTGATCAAATTACTAAACATAAATCACTTTATCTTAAAATCAATTTCATCCATAATTAATTCTATAAACATAGAATTAACCATGTACTTAATTACTATTGATGCTTGTTCTGATTTTATTAGCTGTGGCAATATGCATTATGACTTGCAATCCCTAAGAAGAAGAGTGGTTGAAAGGCAAAAAAAAAAAAGTATACTAGTAAAAGTGATACTCCTAATCCACATTCTGTAAGCCATGCCAACATATTTAAAAAGAGTTAACAAAACACAAAGAATAGGCCCATTTATCACATATGATATACCACGGCAAGGCTCTAGGCAAAGGCAATGGCCAATGGATGGACCAATAAAGAAATCGATGAGGAGTAGGACTGCGAAACAATTTCATATGTTTGCAAAATTTATAACTGCTTGGCATGATCAGTGAGAAAACGTTAATATATGACTTTAGAATAGCTTCAAAGCAGCAGTTCGGATGCTTATGGATTTTGCTGTCACCTATATCTGTGTGCACGGAATCATTAGGATATGCGGGTTTCTTCCCTATAGTTATAAAATTTAAACAAAAAATTAAATATTCAATCACAACTTTGAAAACTAAAAATGTATTAGTATACAAAAAAAAACCTTAATAGCTATATATATATATATATATATTACAAAATTAAATAGACACAAAATTATTGAGTACCATTTATGCCATTTATATATTGGTGTTAAAGTTGTTGACTGTTAACTATATATCAGGCAATATATAAAGAAAATAATAAAATAAGTTAACAGCTGTCTCATGGTTAGACCTAAACCATGTGTGTTGGGGCTAATTTTGTGACCATTATTTGCGGAATTCGGTCTCATACATAACTTCCTTAATATAACATTCATAATGTGCTCGGAGAAAGTAGCTGACCCGCACATGGCTAACCCCCATTTCAAGAAACAGCCTCTCCATTTCTCACATTCTCGTTTTAAAATAAACTATATATAATATATAATATATAATTAACTTCTATAGTCACATTCAGCCAAGAATAACATCACTATGCTTGACAGTGATGACTCCCTCTACGACTCATTTCCATCTTCACCTTTTACTTGTTTAGGTGTTCGTGGAGTATACATAAAGCAATTATATATGCAAATAGTTCCAATATTCGGTTATATGCTTAAATATTACGTAAATAATTAGAAAGGCATATTATTTTATAAAATCATGATTAGATAAAATAATTATTGCATGAAATAAAATGAATCATGATAGCCAATAATGTACCCAAAAAAAAAAAAGAAGATGAATCATGTGATGGAGCCTTTTAGCTCTTGGCATTTTCGTACGTAGACTACATTCTTGTAATGAAGTTCCTTTTTTAACATTTTTGTATTTTGATTATGTAAGAAGCTGAATGGAAGAAAGAAAACGATAAGTTGCGACTTCAGGCTTTTTTACCCAAAAAAAAAAATTACTTATGGATCTCTATAGTGTCTAAGTTTATTTGTCAATATACACTAATTTTTTTAATAAAAGCAACACGTTTAATTGTCAAACGTTTTGCATACACCTAAAACGTTTAACTGTTAAATATATTGTATGTGTTTGCATTGACAATTGTTAGCCTAATTTTCGACTGATTGCTAAACGTTTTATGTTAGTCGAATTTGTGGCATAAAATTCAACCAACATTTAGCCGAATTTTGACATGATATGCATGCATATAGTGATGGGCATGGTGTGGTCATCATATGGTATCAAGGGTTTGATGGCAATGGACAAACAAAATTTTATCTCAAGGCACGCCTTGGGCTCTGAGTACTTATGGGAGTTCTTGCGTGACCGACTATGCATGCATATCTTTGTGTATCAAAATTCGGCTAGATGTTGGCTGAATTTTGTATCAGATTAGATTCAATTAACATAAAACGTTTGACAGTCAAATGAAAAATCTGGCTAACAATTGTCAATGCAAACTAGTACAATACATTTTGATAGTTAAACATTTAGATGCATGTAAAACATTTAACACCTAAAGGTATTTTTTTATTAAAAACTTAGTGCATATTAATAAACAATCTTGAATACCATGAAGATCCGTAAATAACTATTTTTTTTTAAGTAAAAAAGCCTGCGACTTTATAAAGGATTGAAACTTCATATGACAGTATTGTACTCGAGTTTTAAATTGATAGTTAACGGTGTTAACTAATAACAAACTTCGCCGATTATATATATATATCTCAAATTAATTGATAATAGTAGCTAACAGCCGAACATCGCTCATGACTTTATTCCAAACAACGGAAATAGAATAAAATAATGAATCGATAATTATATATAATAATTAGTGAGCCAACTTAAAATATGCGTATGGCGCAAGGGTCTATGCCTTAGTTTATACTTTTGTTTTTAGCTTTATCTATATACATAAACATTTCAATTTCATTGTCGCAATTTGCAAGCTGAGAAAATTAATATCAATAACGTCTTGTATGCATTATAATTTGAGCAAAGAAGTAACATGCCTATCTTGACGGCATTGTGTAGTCAAACTTACGAAAGTACTACAAACCTTAAATACTAGGTGTCTCATCATACTATTGTGAATTTAATGTTTAATGAAGCAAGTTAAGTAATCGAGAGTTTTGAATAGTATATATGAGAAACTATGTATTTAATCCTCCTTGCTATTAGTGTATTTTTAGAATCACTTAAACATGAGGTGTAAAAGTTGCAATCCACTAGTCAACAAAACTAACATCAACTTGTCATATTTAATATATATATATTTTTATGTTATGCAACGAGCTCTTAGACATCATATCTCCCTGCACTCTGAAAATTTGTGAATGATAACCATCTTTACCACACTGATCTCAGAAGCCTAGCGGGTTGGTAAAGAATGGAAAATCACAAGTGTTTTATGAGGGTAAAAAGGACATAAAGTATTCACTCACTAAGAAAAAGAAGATCCTAGCTGTAATAGTTGTTGTCTAATGGGAGTTCCCTGCTGCTACCTGAACAACAGGGCATGAAGAACTAGTACTCCTTGGATTAGCCACAAACCTCGAAGAAAATGCATAGAACTTGTAATAATCCTCATCCAACAAGCTGCCACATCCAGTGGAGTCAAAGTTCAAGGAATAGCTCAGTGGATCATACAGGCATTGGAACGAACCCTGTCGACTTGTTCTTCTGCGGCTACGTCTCCTCTTTAGGTTTCTCATCAGCTTTGTCACCAGACAACAACAGTGGCATGTTGAGTTGGTGCCATCCACAACAGATTTGGAAGGAAGAGGAGGAGTGTTTGTGGTTGTGGTTGTGGTGGTGGCAGATTCATGCTTCATCTTCATGGTGGTGGTGGTGGTGTTTTGAGAGGTGAGAGGCCACATCTGTGTCATGTGTGTATGTGTGTGTGAATCTTTTTTCTTTGAAAAGGGGATGTGGTTGGTGCCGGGGAGAGTGGTTTCAATGTGGGAAAGTGAGTGACACTGTGAACAAGAGATTTTGGAGAGTGATTCTCTTTTGATGGATGCATTTGGATGTGCTAGTATAGCTAGTATTTATAAAAGGGCAAATGTTTTATAAAACAAAATAATAATCATAATAAAGGGCGAGTATTTCTAAATGATGCAACAATTAGAAGTGAAACTATTCAAGTAAAGTCTATATTCTATTTAATAGTAGATAGTGTATAATTGAAGTTAATCATAAAAAAAAAAGGTATATAAGTGAACACAATGTCTCCATTAATATTACACTTTAAAAGTAAATATTTATTAAGATGTGATCAAATATAAAGATATAATCCTCGTCTATCTATCTATTTATCACATTTAATAATTATAAAATAAATATCATAATACACACTCACTCTCGAGGCGTTCCATCTCGTTAATAATATGAGTAAAGTATTAATCTAAAGCTCTTAATTAACAGATCTGTAATAAATTAAAAAAAAAGATCTGTAACGAAAAGTACAGAAAGGTAGTAAGAGGAATTTTTATATATAAGTTGCCTTGACTGGAAATGCAACATCAGCCACGTGCTCACTATGGTTACTGTGGATTAGTATATGTATATGTTATCACACATGAAATTATAATAACATTTGATTTGATAACGAATAATGATGAGCCTGTGATGTGATGGCAGAGCAAAGAGTCAGGAGTATGTCATGTCTGGTTGTTTCTTTTCCACGGAAAGGAAAAGGTTACCATGCGGGCTTCACCGGCTTTGGAAGTACTATAGTCATTTTTTTACAATAAAACTTTTGAAAAAACTGTAAGTTTTGTTTGTTAAGCTGAATTGACGTTTTTACAAAAGATAGAATTTGTATCTTTAGCAAATCTTTGTAAAAATTATGATAGTTTTACATTACTGCAAAATATATACATGTGCTCTGTAGGGCATGTGAATTGTCCAACTTGCAATGCAACAACTCTATCCTTCTCATTTATAAATGCCATTTAAAATGTTATGCGGACTGTGTTTTTGAGAAAAATAAGAGAGAACTAATTTGCAGTTTTCCGTACATATGTATTTCTATCATTATCATTATTTTTTTTCCAAGTAAATTATTGTGTTAGTCCTTATCTTCATACATGTGAATCACTTTGATCTCTAACTTTATAAACATGAATCAAATTGCTTTGTAATTTTACAAAAGTGAGTCATATTAATCTCTCAATTAAGATAAGTTAACATTTCATCAGTTAAATAAATGTTAAGTGATGTCCAAGTATACCATGTGACATCGGATGTGGTATAGAAACTTACATGACTCATTTTGTATAATTTCAAACATAAAAAATGAGATATTCAAGTTTCCATACCAGGTCAAGTAGCTCATAATGTACTTGGTCATCACTAAACATATACTATATATCATTATTTAACATATGAATTATTAATGAATTTGAATTGATAAATTGACATGACTAATATTTTATAAAGTTAGAAATCAATATGATTTGTTTTAAAAGTTAAAAATTAAGATAACCCACTTATATAATGGTAGGCACTAGGGTTAACTCTATTGGAATCTTGAGTAACGACTTTTTATTTTTTATTTTTACAGAAAAATTAAAATATTCCAACCATCATCTGACTTAACACATTCATAGTCATAGAGTGTATGATTAACGAGTTGTCAGGATACAATATAAAAATTCTTCTCTCTATATATATATATATATCATTTTAATAAGAATAATATTATGTGTATAATAAAATTACATAATAAATATATACTATATATTATATTATTATTAGATATGATAAATAATCTCCACTCATTATATCTAATAATAATAAAATATATAATATATATTTATTATATAATTTTATTATACACATAATATTATTTTATAACAAATAGCCAAATAGCAACACCAACTTGCAAGCAGTAAGGATAAGGAGAATATTGACAAAAGAGTTAGATGGACACTAGCATGGCGATGGCATATGGCATCCCACTATATCGTCAGTCACTGGTCAATGTACAGAGAAATAATTTGACTGCACTGCCTCGTTTATGCAAAACTAATAAACTATTAACATGGGTCCCACTCATCACCTTGCTACCATCAACTATCAACTCCAACCTTTCTTCTTCTTTTTTATTTTGTTATAAAAATCAATCTAGTCAGTACACTGTACAGTCTACAGATACAATAGCTTTTAGGTCTTAGATTCGGTTTTGGTAAAACTAATTTTACAAAAACAGGGCAAATATAGTATCCTATTATTGACAGGGGGGCTAAGCTTTGACAACACTGTCTCTTTTTATGATCAGTACATCATTCGGGCATGTGCAGCCAAAAAGTTACATGGTGTTAATGATTTGATTGCATTATCATAATTAGAATACTGAATATTGCACTACGATAATTGAATCGCCGAGAAAAACCTTGAAGAATGGTAAGCGTTGAGTGCTTGGTTTGAGAAGGAGATAATGGAAGATTTAAGTGGAAGGAGGCAAGTGTGAGGCAATTACAAAGCTTGTGAAGAGCCGTTTTTTATTTTTTATTTTCCTCTTCTTCTTTTTGGGTATAAAATGCACCTAAGTTGAGTATATTGTACTTAAATAAAGTTGTTAACTGTAATTTACGCACACATATATTTCGATGTGTTTTTTTATTTTTTATTAGTTTTTTTTTTCATAAAGGGAATATTTCTTAATTTCGTCTAATCTATCTGAATAATTTTTTTATTTTTCAAAGTAGATAGATAATTAATGTTATTGTTACTTCTGTTTATACTTCACTATTATCTTGAAGTATTTTAATTAAAACGTATATAAATTCACTCTTAATCACGTTACTTTATATAACTTTATGATTTTACTTTTTTTTATATTTATATAAATATAAAGTATGAGTATTAAAATAAGTTTTTGATCAATAGTTTTAGGAAAACAGTACGAAACTCAAATAAAAAATATACTTTTATTTTATTTCATGGTGATATTTCTGTTTTTGGGTTTCCTTAACTACTATTTTAAGAGCATTTCTAATGAAAGTCTCATTTTTTATTTCACTTTTTATCCCACTATTTACTTAAAATGGATTTGGAGTTGAGAATAACTTATCCAATATAAGGCGTCAACTTTGGTTTTATTTTTTATCCTATATATTTATTTTTTCTCAAAACAAATCTCAATAATTTACCAGGGACATCTTCCATCAAACTCAATTAAAGAAGCTGTTGCTTTCCGAGGGCAAGCAACTGAGGTGAGATTGACCTTGTTGAGTTGAAAGATGTGACTAGTGTAGCAGGAGGTACAAAGTACAAGAGATGCTTGTGACAATTATCACGACAAACAAACAAACTGAGCATCCCATGTCGATTTTCTCAACGTGGAACGTGGATCCCCTATGGTTACTTACTATGGCCAGA
>JAVHNL010000375.1:0-111019 GCA_031216105.1 Dalbergia cultrata | reverse complement strand
AATAATTCAAATTGTAACTCAGAAAATAGACTATGTCTGATCTCTAAATCATGAGATAAGAATGACGACTATTTTGTGAAATATATGAGTTTCTTATTCTTGTGCGTCTGATCACGTGGTCTAAAAGATGGCCGTTAAAGCAAGTGATATATTGATTTAGGGCCCATTTACTCTGAATGTTGAAAGAATTATATGTGAAGTTTCTATCTGTCTTGTCTGTACTCTATAAAGTGTCAACACCTTGACTAATATGTTTATAAGTCGGCTGCGAGAAATTTGCAATATTCTTGGAGATCTTTATTTTTTCGCTATCAGCATAAAGTGATAACTAATAAGTATACTATTCTATGTGTTCCTGGTCTAGAACAGCAAAAGGCATACGAATTATTAGGTTAGGCTTAGGGTTTTGAAAGATTCAGGCCCGACAATTAGATAATCAGTGAATTGAAAGGTGTTTGAGGATATACGAGGGCAAGTCTTGTTTGCAAGCCATAAGATGAGTGAAGAGGTCAAATTGAAACCCACTAGTGAGACATGTTATTCTTTAAGCTTGTGTTTTTTGGAACGTATTTATACCTGCATGTATACCATTCCATTTTGGTATATTTTTATTGGTTTTCATTCTGATTGAAATAATAAAACATCTTGAATGCTTATGATATCTACTTTATTTTGCACAGGATACTGTAGTTGGGTTTCTGTTGGCTGGAGTGGGAAATGTTGACTTGCGTAGAAAGACAAATTACCTCATTGTGGATTCAAGTATGTGATGGAACTATATTTTACTCACTGAAACTTTCCTAACTTATAATGTGTTTTCTTGTTAAATTGTACATGGTGAAGTCACTCCCTACCTGTTTAACTACTTCCCAGATTGTGATAGATATTAGATACCTAATAAAAAATATGCTTATGTTCTTATAAGTGCTTATAACAATTTATTGAATACATCATAAGAAGACCAATGGTACCCCTCCAAAGTAGGATAAAATATATAGAAAGGTCAAGTTTCTACATGAAACTCCTTGTTACTTTTCCTAAGTACATATAAAGGATAGAGAATACATTTCATAAGTCTAGAAACTCCTAAGCTGAGAAACTTGCATGTTGTACTTTTGTTGATTTTGTTGTGCATGGGTCATTTTTATTTCCTTCTCACTAGTTGTAAGTATATATCCTTAAACTATGTGGTTGATCAGGATACTTTGGTTAATACAGATCTCCAAGGGAGCATCAATTTTTATTTTTTGTTTGTTTTTGTTTGTGGGGGGGGGGGGGGGGGAATTTTTGGCCTTTAGATAGTGTCAGCTATTGAAGAATTAGTATTCCAGCTTACTCTAATGTCAATTTGAAATCAAGTTGATTTTATTGTAAGTTTATGTTTTATCTCGTTGCTTGGTTTTTCAGAAACAACTGTAAAACAAATTGAGGATGCATTCAAAGAATTCACAACAAGGGAGGATATTGCAATTGTGCTGATTAGCCAATATGTAAGTCATATTACATTGCTATAAAAATATCAGTGAGCTTGGGTTATGACTCAGCTATTTCTTTCCCCTCCCTAGTTTATCTGCATATTTCGAACAAATTAAAAGATCTTATGTACTCTTTTTCATTGTGCAGGTTGCGAATATGATAAGGTTTCTGGTTGATAGTTATAACAAGCCCGTTCCTGCAATACTTGAAATCCCTTCTAAAGACCATCCTTATGATCCTGCACATGATTCAGTTCTTTCCCGAGTAAAGTATCTCTTTTCTGCCGAATCAGTGGCATCTGGGAGACGCTAAATTCACCATTTTCAGTTGCGGCTTTTTTTTTTTTTTTTTAATACATATATATTTCTTGTTATGCTTTGTACATTATGGTTAACAAACTTCCGTAAAATATTCATGAGTTCTATTAAGCTTAAATAATTTTTGTTGTCTGGTGAATGGTGATAATTTTAAAGGTCCGTCATAAAACTTCAAGATGGGCGAATATTTTGTGGTGTCATGAGCAGACTCGGATGCAATATTAGCATGAAATATTTGCTTATATCGACTATCGTGGCTAACTCACTAATTTCAACCGCTTGATTGAAGTTTGCATATTGTGACGTAATTAGGTTAAAGCGTAGTTTGGTGAATGATGATTGATATAATCTTCTAGATATACGCGAAAAAAATTCAGTTTCACAGCAATATGTGATTCTGCTAGTTAATGCGAGGCGAATCAATCTATTCATTTAAGCGTGGCTGAATTGATCTGGCCTATCACAGATGGGCTCAAACGAGCCACAACCTAATCTGATTAATTGTTCTATTTAGTGTAACTGAAAGCGATGCCAATTTAACTTATAGCGTGTTTAGACTTCTGTTTAGAAAATCAAAATCATGATTTGGACAAAAATCTTATAAGAGAGTAGCTTTTATTTAATTTATGGTTTCGACTTTGGAGCGTTTTGAATGAAAAATTTCCTTGGATAAAGTAAATGTAAGTATTGTTTTATGAGTTTAGAGGCTTTCTCTATCTTGAATGGGGGAACCATCCACTCATTATGAATTTGTTTACCACAATATATATATATAGAGCATTTATTTCTTCAAATTTATGGTGTTACATGAAAGTTATTTAGTCCCCCAATTTTAGATAACCTTGACAAAATAAGTGTTTTCAGATAATCAAAGATAAAAAGATTTGAAGTATAATTTGGAGTACGGAAGTAAATGTTGTTTTTTCATTTTTTGGAAAAAAAAACTTGAGAATTTTTTTCAAGGTTATGTTTATTTTAATTTCACTTCATACTTTTAAGTCATTTTAGTCCTGGCATTCAAAATGAATTAAATCGGCCCCTAACATTATAAAATATAAATTAAGCTAGTCTCTTATCCAAGTTTTATTTAATATTTTATCAATTAAATAATGACATGTAATCGTAAGTGATAGATTAACATATCATATGTCATCTGAAACACAATGAAGTTTAAAATAACCTATTTTAGTGTCTAAAATTACACAAAATGAATTATTTTATGACTTGAAAAAGAGATTTAATGGACTTATTTTATATAATTTCAAACACCAATATAAATTATTTTAAACTTAATTTTATTTCAAATGATATAATACATATTAAAATATTACTTAATGCTACACATTATTATTTAATTAAAAGAATATTGAATAAAAGTGGATTAAATGACTAACATGAATTATACTTTTTAATATCATAAAATAATTTAACTTATTTTAAAAATAGAATAAAATGACTAAGATTATAAAGTTAGAGATTAAAATAAATATTATTATTATTATTATTTTTCCTTAGCCGCAAGACGGTTATTTGATTTTGGAGGCTTCGATGCTGAAGCTACAGTTGGAACTTGGATTAAAGAACCGAGCCTGAGGTCAGTGAGGTGGACACAAGGGAAAAAAAGAACCGAGCCTGTGCTACTATTTATGCTCAATTTTATTATATTTTTCTAAAACGATAAAAAAAAAAAATGGAGAAAGGGAGGTGGAGGCTTGAGCAGAGTCAATGGTGCGTCTCCAAGTAAAGGATGGGTGGTGCGGAGATGAAAGTTAGGTTTGGGTACTGCTTCGAGCGTCGGAAACCTCAGGTACGGTCTCAACCTCAGCTTTGGAGTCCCCCTTCTCTTCTCTTTCTCTCTCCGTATAGCCGTTAAATCTTCTCACTCCCACACTCTTTCACTCTCTTGTCTGCATGACCATGGCATGGCTTCTCTCAAACCCATTTGCAGTGACACCACCAAGCAGCTTCATCAGCACACTGAAGTACCTCTCTCTCTCTCTCTCTCGGCTTTGGCTGAAACAACCGGCTCCTCCATTTTCCCCCGCCAATCAATCACTCCAACATAAAATTATTAATTATTATTAATGAAAATAGAAAATGGGGGCTAGGGTTCCGGTGCAGCACTACAATCTGAACTCCCCTTCTTCCTTCATCGAGAGCCCTCTCCACGTTCTCAGCGCCGTCGACGCCAGGGCCGCCCCCTCCCCCATCGACCACATCGCCTCCGCCGCCGAAGTCCACCGCGACTCCGTCGCCGACGCCACTCTCGACAACGCCGCCCACGATGCCGCCGTAGTGAGTCCGACCCCCGCACACACTATTTCAATTTCTCCAGTGCATTAAACTGTTAAAACTTTCAAAATATATTTATATACTTTTTTTTTTTTCCTTGTAGGACTGTATGAACGAGTCCCATAGGAGTTGCATGCCACTGCACAGCGTGGAGGTTGACGAGGATCGCTCAAGCCTCGAAACCAACGAGTCTTCGAGGGGCGCTTATGATATTTTAACCATTGAGGGTAAAATTCTGTCAGTTTTTTTTTTTTGGGTTAATTGAGCGTTTGAGCTTCTGGAAATTGTTCTTGGTGTGGTAAAAATTGTGTTTGAGGTAAAACTAATTTTAGTTCAAATTGGATTCTGTGCTAGATGTTTCACCCATTGAGACTGCGAGGGCGAGGTTTCTGCAGATTGTTGTAGATCATTTCATTGAAAATTGTGTGATTGAAGTGGCTGATCCGGAGGGTGAGTATGCGGGGCAAGATAAGCTGAACAAGAGGAGGTCGAGGGAGACACAGTATGAAGGGGACCCGAATTTTGCTTTGCCTTTGATGTATGTGGCCAATATGTATGAAAGTTTAGTGAACGATGTTAATATTAGGCTTGCTTCCTTGAATGGTATTCGGGAGAAGACGATTGGGGTAGCCCTTGAAGCGGCTGGTGGTTTGTATAGAGAGCTGGCTAAGAAATTTCCTAAAAAAGGTAGAATATTTTTAAGTCTGTACCCTTTGTATTTAGAAGAGATTTGGCCAATTTTTCCTTTTTTGTTTTAATTAGAATTTGTATATGATGCATTGATTGTAACATTTGATGTCTTTTATCTGAGTTGCCCCTTGACAGGACCATATACATATAAGAGAAGAGAATTGGCAACTTCTCTGGAGACAAGGACAAAGTTCCCAGAACTAGTTATACAAGAAGAGAAGCGAGTTCGATTTGTGGTCGTCAATGGTTTAAAAATTGTTGAAAAACCAAATATCATGCCAATTGATGATGCTGAGTGGTAAGTTGATTGTTGCAGGGTTCATTGTTACCTTTCCTTTTATACTCATTCAATTGTGGCATGGCTTTTCTGATTGGCAAGGTCTGCTTGGGTAAAAGAGTTTAATAACATTTTGCCCTTTAATAGAAGACCTGTTTTCAGTTCATTGAAGCGTTAATGTGATTTTCCCTCACTCTAATTTCACATGTGTAAAACTATATGGGAATGGACCAAGGTTGAAAGTGCAAAGAGTAGTGCTAGGTGTATAGCAAAGTTGTACAGCAATATTACAACAACACTCACAATGTTGTTTGTCTTTTGGTGAAAGTAAATCTTGATGCACTAGAAGTCAAAGAATATTGTGAGTATTGGTGTAATATTATTGTACAACTTTGTTGTACACCACACATTATGATGGTATCAGAACACTTAAGAAGGGGGGTTGAATTAAGTGTTCCTTTTAAAAATTTTCTACACAATTAACACACAAGTTAGAACATTCAGTCAAATGTCACCTGTTATCGCAGGAGATTTTGTCACGAATGAAACAGTAAGGACTTAGAATTTGAACTAACAGTGAATGCTTGATTTCAGTACACAAATCAGAAGCTGTTTTTTCTCGGGAATAATACAACACTGATTCTCAAAGATCTTAGTGAAACTAGTATTTTATGAAAGATGAAGTTTAAGACAGATTCAATAAAACAAGTTCTTTTAACAAATTATCTTATGAAAATTTTTGGTTAAAGTTTTGAGTTCCAATTCAACAAACATGCAGTATGAAAGAGATAGGTAGAAGAGATGAACACAAGTATTTTATACTGGTTCGATTCTCTAAGTTAGAACCTACATCCAATTTCCACCCTTCAGGTGAGTGTATTCACTATGAATTGGCACAATCAGTACAAACAGTGAGTGTTCTTTTACCAAGCCTCTCCAAGCTCAACCCAAGTAATTTTTCAATGAGCCTCTTCAAGCTCAATTAACCAGCTTATATCTCACAAGATAAGCCTTACAATAACTGTTTCTAAATATAGTTTGCTGTTTCACTCTAAAAAGTATATAACTCCCAATACAAAAGCTTTGAACACTCTCAGAACAATAAGATATCAACTAATACAAACTGAGAGAAGAGGAAAATATTTTTCAGCTTGAAATTTGAATGTGATAGGAGTATTACTTTCGGTTTTTGGTTCTTTCCTCTTGGTCTGAATGTCTTCCAAGATCACCTTTTATATGAGGGTGAGAGTTTTTTTTACCGTTGATGGTGCTTGGAGAGATCAATCACATGTGTTCTGATGTAGCCTTTTCTTTGTGATGAATGAGACTGCTTTTCCTTTTTGTTTCTTTTAGAATCAATCCGAGATTGTCATAAGAAGGGAAATATCCATTGAGAAATGAGAGGAACTTTTTGGTCTATTGCTTTTCACTTTTGATAAGACAGCAGCAGCACACATTGTTTGGTTACTCCAGCAAGCAACCATTTGTGAACTTCAACTTTTGCCATTTTTGGCAAAAACTTTTCAGCCTTTGGTTCCCGTGTTTTGCCTTTAGCACCATTATGCTAATATGCCAGATTGATATATTGGTTTGCTCAAAAGGCAAAACCATTAACATGAGATAATCTTTTCAAAAACTAAATCTGAAACACTTAAGTGCACTCATTAGAAAGTTCGGCAAGAAATAATTAACTAAGCACATTAGGGATAACATAATTATACATAGTGTTTTGTCATCACATTAGGATACAAAAACGAACACATTATTCTACGGTGGCATTCATCTTGTTGCAAATGTAATTTTACCTGTGCAATTTTAAGAAAGTATATTTACAAAGATATTTGATCTGTTGATGATTTGCATTATTTTATCGCAAGCCCTGTTATTACTTTATTCTCGACCAGCTGATGAATCTAACATGAGAAATAGTTTTGAGAAGATTGAGATAGGGTATTTATTTGAATTTGCAAGGGCTACATGCTTGATCTGACTTGCTTTGTTCTTGCTTTTAGGTTTAAGAGATTAACAGGTCGGAGCGAAGTAGCTATCTCAGCTAGGGACTATAAGTTTTACTCTCCGAGACACAAGTTTAGGCGTACTGCATCAATCTCTCTTTCAAATATCCCTGATATCCCTGTAAGTGTTCATGTGCCTCATTTTACCAAATAAAGTGCTCCTTTTAAGATGCCTAAAAAGATGAGCTACTGCAGTTTTTTGTGGACAATGTCTAAACAGCAATTTCTAAATTTGGGCCATTACACAATACACAAAAGTTTAACAAGCATGCTCTGATTATGAATATGATGTGCTTTGTCATCTGTTGCCTCTATGATACTGATTGATATGTAATGAAACTAGCTAGGCCAAGTGTGATAATTTAGAGGTTGAAAAAAATTGTACTTGCTGCAGTTCTTTGTATCCAAACTCCATCTAGTGTTTCATTGTTTGACTTTTTTTTACAGAGTTTTTCTGGAGCAGACAACTCTTCTACATCGGCTACTACTCAAGGATTTCGCTCAGTAAGTGATATATAAGTTAATATATATATTTTTGTTCTTGGTTGTCTTCCGATGGGACAATTTGTGACTGCTGATATTGTTGAGTTAGTACATTTTATAGCATGTGGGTGTGGGCTGTGGATGATATCAGTAATACCATTTTGCATCAAATATGAACATGCCATCTGATATCTTATTGTGGTGATTCATGCCCCTCTTGCCCTATGAACAATCAAAATAAAAATTATAATCAAGCCCTGGACTTTTTTTTTTTTTTTTTTTGCCCCCCTTTATTCCAGCACTTCTGATAATTGGGTTTGTGTACCCTTTTCTCATGCCATTATCTTGATTGTGCTATATGTTGCTTTGATTGTGCTTGGGATGGATCTTGATTCTTGGGACATTTTTTCGTTGTCACTTCCTCTTAAATATATTTCAAGTGCATTAACATTACGTGGAACTTTGTTCTCCCAGCCACAAAATCAGCAGCAAACCCCTTGCAAACACCCCTTGCAATCAATGCCACAGCAACCTCAGTTTCACTCAGTTCTCCAGAACAGTCAAACTATGCACCAAAGTCAGCATGCAGGGCCCTATTCTCATAACCATCAAAGTGGTCCCCCTTCTCACCTAACTGAAATTTCTCATGCTCACCACCCGACATCAATGTCTCAACATATGACTTGCTTACAACCACTCACAGGTGGCCATGTTGGAGGACGCTTGCACTTGTTGGTAAGTTATTTGGTGAAAACCTTTTTTTACCAAATGAGGATTATGTCTTTGCAATTCAATTGACATCTGCAAAAGCATGGGATACAAACTTACGTATGCCATTTTTTGTCACATCTCTAATATTGCCGGGCTAGCACTCAGCTGCTTGCTGCTATATTGTTTTCTCTGAAGTCTATCCCTTGCAAGTTGTTTCAACATTGGAACATAGCTCTGCAAGTAGATAGTTGTTTTGGGTTCCTCAATAGAACTGCAAGTACCAAGGTTAACTATGATCTGCTTATTATGTGTCTGTAGTAGTCAATGTGGGACATGATAAAGTTAACAGAATAAATTTCTCTATAATGCTCTATATGAGACACTTGAGCAGATTAATTGGATTTTATGATTTTAGTAGTTTGATATTTCATATAAATGCTTCACAATTTGCTGAGTATATCATGTTGCTTAAAATACAGCCACCAAATCCAGCAAAGTTTTGTGATGAATGTGGAGCTCCATATTTGAGGGAAACATCTAAGTTCTGCTCGGAATGTGGTTCCAAGAGGTTAGGAATCTGAACAAGTTTTGCTAATCCATCCCCTTACTGTGTTCGTCCTCATCATTCTTTTGATCACAGGTGTATTTTGATAGCATTTTTATGTTCTTAGAAATATATTTAGCTTGATAAATAGAAAACATGCAGATTTCACTTGAAAGGTGTAATCTGGGTAAATATTTGTAGATATTTGTATCGGGATTGTACTTTTAACAGGTTTGGCCTTTTGCTGTTTAAGTTAGAGAATGTTCAAATTGACTACATTTTAACTAATTGACGACATGGGTAAGCTGGGTCATGATTCATGCGCCATATTTCTGACCCTTGATTGTACAAATGCAAAGAAATCCAAGCGTACTCCTGAATGTATTATAGATTGAATTGGAAGATTTTGTGCTAATATCCAGTTCAATTCTGGTTCAATCAAGATTTATTTTGATTCTTTTGACATCAAGATTTTATTTTTGTGTTTTCTTTTAATAAAAGAACTCTATTATGGATTACTTTATACTGGTTACAATAGTGGACAATGTTTAACTCAGCTGGAAATATCAGAATTTGGTTGGTTGATTTGGTTCCAAAGAACAATCAGCCGAAGCAAGCTGGCCTCCGAAGCATGGCAGTTTGAACAGAAATATACGGGAAAATGACCCTAAAGTTCTGTTCAGGTGGTGTTTTTCATTTTGGTGCATTTTTTTAAACCAATTATGTGACGCGAAAGTCAGAAACATATGTTACTGGCGAATAGCCATTGCGACAAGAGGATCACTATTCTTTCCAAAATAGATAAAGCTAAATAACCAAAGAACGCAAATATAACAAATATTCTTTACCGTAGTTTTTAATAATATCATTATATGTTAGTTTGAGGGTAAAAATAATAGTAAAAATTATATAAAAAAATTGTGTTATTTCATATATGAAATTTATTTATTACATGAATATGTTTTTTGTGTTATTTTATATATGAAATTTATTTATGTAATTTTTACCTCTTTAATCAAACATATCTTAAAAAAAAAAAAAAAAGAGACAATAGAAGGTGATTTGCTTGGTCAGTTTTTGATCCACATACTATAATGATTTGGATTTGAGTTTCAAGCTTTTCCCTCAATTTAAATTTTCGATTATTTGAAAGCAACTTCAGAGAAACAAAAAAAGAAGGAATTGTAACAAAATCCCTGTATCATGACTTCGATCTCTCTATTATTCGTATCAGCACCATGTTGCCTCGTGCTCAGGGACGGATCCGTTTATACAGTCTCGGGGGCTTATGCCCCCGCTCCGGTGTGAAAATTATTTTAGAAGAATATATAATATGTATTTTTTTTTTGGTCCCAATAATTTATTATGTTTCACTCCACAAAAAAACACGTTTTGTTTATGTATTATTTTTGTTCTCATTGTCTAAATTATCTGGGTTTATCACTTCTAGTTGTCATTAACTAAACCGACACGACTGCCTCAACTATGATTATTGTCCCACTCTCTTCAATTGTCATTGTTATCTATATCGTCCAATCTATCATAACCGTGCAGTTATCTCCTCCACTTTGTCATTGGTGTCATTGTCATCGCTCCCACCTTTGTCACCTCATATGCCAGTATCAGTATGCCACCATCTTCCAGCCATTATCATCACCCTATTCAATGCCATCTATTACTACCACCACCGCCCACCGTTACCGTCCAGTGTCATCATGCGAATTATTGATAGTATTTTATTATGATATGTTGAAAATGAAAATTATTGAATATAAATAGAATCTAATTTTTGTAGACTTTACACTATCAATCAATAGAATTTCTTCCAATATCAAATCATATAAAATAACCATTTAGTATCATAATTACCCATAATGGTTTATCATTTTAATTAAATTCTATTTTAAAATCCCTATATAGAAATTAAACTCAAATTAAAATTTAATATTTTTAAGAAATTAACAATAGTTGATTTTTTTAAAGTAATTAGGATTAATAAAAAAACTTAATTTTGATAAACTATTAATATAAAATAATTTTACACTGTCTTTTAATATCATTTTATGGTGATTAAGTTAAACATTCAAACTAATATAATAATACGTAATTGGATATCTGTATAAAGTATTTTCAAAACACGTTAGTAATTTTTAATACAATACTAAGTTGTAGCCATAGTATTATTTGACAAAATAATTGAAATAATAATTAAATTAACTTCAAGAACACTTTACATCATTAATGCCAAATCGCAAATGAGAAAGTTAGGAACTTTGTCATTTGATTTCATTCTTCATGATACCAAGCACGACAGATAAGACTGATTTCATTTGATTTTCCATTCCCCTATTGAAAGAAATATAAACACAACAACTGAGGCCCCCACAACAAAACTAAAGGGAAAAAATAATTTGTTGGCAATCTTTTATTGGTTAGTTACTTGTAAGTAACTTAAGCTTCTACCATTTTCCATTTGAATGGTACGCCACCAATTTTGTGAGGCCTTAAATCTGTGTCTTTGCTAGAAACAAGATTGGGAAGAGAACTTGGGAACCCTGAATCTGTCCACCAATTGGGAATGTCCACCACAAATTTCTTGCAGGAGGCCTTTTGACCCACTCAATGTAACCAGCCTTGTCCATGGCATCAAGATAAAAAGTGACCCTGCAAGGTGAATAAAGAAGGTCCTCATCTTCCAAGTGAGTGAACACTTCTGAAGTATAACAGAAAACAAAAATGTTGGGATTAGAGTAAAAATGAGAGATCAATCTCTTAGTTGAAAAATAAAGAGATTCATGACAATCACAAGCAGATTCACTACTTTTAACACCGCATTTATCTCATGAATTTCAATATAATAATGTTAAACTGATTTGATAAGCCATGTCTTCCCGCTATCTGTCGTCATTTCCTAGTCAATCCTATGCAATTTAACTTCATGACAGAAGACATGAAATGGCAGAGCTTTACTCCAGTCATAATTACAAAACTACCAATAAAATTTTCATTTAGCAAGTGTGCCAGTGAATGGAGGACTCTTCCCCTCGAACCCTTCCTATGCAGATAGCACAATCTTTAAAAACATTTATTAACAAATAAATTCAAGTTTGTGAATAACATGCATTGGTTCATCAAATTTTCTGAAGTAAAAATTTGTAACTATATTAGTCAATCTTAATCTAAAATTTGGAAGTTATGGCATTAGAGGAATTTATTCTCCAGGAAAAAAATATAAACAAAGGTGTAAGCAACAGCATGTGAGTCTCTCACCTCATAAGTCAACTGAAGGAGCCATCTCATGCTGACTTTAGACCATTAAAACATCAGCATTCACTGAAATAACTGATAAGTGATGAATAACTGTTTTTAAGCTGATAAAAGGTGAACAAAGGTATGATGCTTCCACTGCAAATTCTTCAAATTTATCAAGTTCTGAAATACAGATTTGTACAAGAGGGGTAAGTGTTAATCCTTGTACACCCTAAATCCAGCACCCATGTTATATGCTGTCTCCTACCAATTCCATCTCTTAATTGTGGCTTTGAATTCCTGCCCATCACCTATATCTGATAAAGAAATTTATGTACAGGGCATCATGACCAACATCTAGCGAAGATACTTGAGATCATTACTATGGTTCATAAGTGAAGTTATTATAATCACTAACATGCCAAGAAAGTATCATACACCTTGTATGTGCAAGTGGTGAAAAGAGCATCCACTATGGCTGAACTCCTCTGCATCTTCCAAAAAAAAAGATTTGTTGTTCTGATTATTGATTCTATGAGGATCGATTCTTGATTGGGAAGCACTCAACTTGTAGCCTTGCACAATTTCAGAACACAGGTCTAGAAGTAAATGCACTGTAACAAAATGAGTAAGACTATATGACAAATCGCATAAAGTAATTAAAGTAACAAGAAAAAACAAACCAAAGTAAATACAAGAAAAGAGTCCAATACCCGTAATTATAATCTTTATCACTTGCCGAAGGAGTAAAAAATCTTTTCAAACTAGGAAAGCATCATGTTACAGTCAGCTTGATGATCACATGAGAATAGGAATACTGAAATGCAAGTCCTGGAAGCTGCAGGATTTACATCATGAATGAGTGCCTTGAGAATGCATCAATTGGATTTGGTCGTTTCCATTTTGAAATGATGCATCAACTTCATTTCAATAAAGCTGTTGAACTCTGGCAGAGATGAAAATCTAGATTGTGGGCTGCTCACATAAAGAGCTGTAAACCAATTATGTAAGACATGTTTTCCCTCTCAAGTGCGTACAGAGGGAACTTTTATATCAAAAGTACCAGCAACTAGGCCCTTCCTTGTCATATCATTATGAAATTCCTGGGCTTCATTCATGTCTCCTATCTCGTAATATTTCCTTAACAGACAAATACATAGAACCTCATCAGGAATGATACCCTTTTCAAGCATCTCATAAAGAAATGACTTTGCTACTTGTACTTGACCACAGTGAGAAAAACCCCAGACTAGTGAAGTATAAGCATAAAGGTCTAGCTCCATACCCATTTCAACCATTCTATTATGCAATGTCAAAGCTTCTTGAGGATTTCCATGCTTCAGGTTCCCATCAATCAAAGCAGTGTAAACTAATTTATCTGGACTGATTCCTTTATCTAGCATTTCATTGAACAGCTTCTTTGCTGCTTCAACTAAATTATTTTTACAAAGGCCATCAATTAGAGCAGTGTATATCATTATATTCGGTTGCAGACCAGCACTCATCATGCGTTCAAAGTAACTCATAGCCTGTTGGACTAATCCCTTTTTGCACAAGCCATTTATCAGTGCACCGAAAGTTACAACTGTTGCTTCGATACCCAGTTCTTCCATTTTTTGCAATATATTAACTGCTTCCGTCGTGTTCCCAATCTTAAAATATCCATCCATAAGGATTGTGTGTATATAACTATTTGCACCCAGACCAGAATCCATCATCTCATGTATTATGGCCTCAGATTCTAGTATCTTATTCTGTCTGCAAAGACCCCATATTTTGGTTGCATACAGCAACAGATCTGGTTTGAAATTTTTCTTGCTCATTTCGTCTAAAATATCCATGGCATTCCCTATCATCTTAGCCTTGATGTATCCATGAACAAGGGCAGTATAGATTTGCTGATTGGGAGCCACTCCAGTTTTCAACAATGCCCTAAATAATTCCTCTGCTTCTCTCATTCTACCATCTTCACAAAGGCCATCCAGTAATGCAGTGTGCGTGACAATATTTAGCCCAAGTCCAGCCTGCAACATATCTCTTGCCAGTTTGAATGCTTCCTCCAGATCACCTATTTTACAATTTGCATCAATCAGAGATGTATAGGTAAACTCATTGGGTGAAAGACCAATACGTATCATATCCACGAAAAATTTCATTGCTTCCAGCATCATGCCTGCCTTGCAAAATGCATCAATTAGTGTACTGTAAGTTACAACATTTGGTATTAGCCCTCTTTCCCTCATCTCATGCAGGTACCCAAAAGCTTGAGGAATTCTTTCAAATTTGCAGAAACAATTAATTAAAGAATTGTATGTTATCACATCCGGTTCACATCCTGAATCTTTCATTTCTTCAAATATGACGATTGCTTCAGTTAAAAATCCTGCCTTTCCATACCCATCAATGAGAGAATTATATGTGACTGTGTCTGGTGTAAGACCTATCTGTTTCATCCTAACAAAAAAATTCCTAGCAGTTTCTAAACCCCCTTCTTTGGCTAAATAGCCTATCACTATATTATATGTGAAGACTGAGGGTGAAAGGCCAGCCCCGACCATTTCGTTGAAAAAACTTATTGACAAATTCCCTTTGTCTGATTTTGCAAGCCTATGCAGAAGCTCATTGCAGGACCGCACCTTTGGCAGAACCCTGAACCACTTCATCTTCCAAAAGCATTGGCTAGCTTCCTCAAGCATCCCCAACTCAACTAAAACACTAAACAAAGTATCAAACACTCCAAACCCAGGCCTACAAACATCCCTGGTCAACCACAGCATATCAAAAAAATCACAACCTGCAAATTCCCTCCCCAACAAAATCCACTCCCTAATGATTTTCCTTGCATCAAGATAGAACTTCCCACAGAACAAAATGTGGGCCAGGATGCAATAGGACTCCGTGGTGTGGCGAAACCCGACTCGAGTCCCTGCCAACTGGAAGAACCTCAATGCTGATTTGGGGTCCCCTTTAAGCTTCACCAAAACCTTGGACACCAAAACTGGTGCCAATGCCGAATCAAATATTCCATCAATTTGGGGATCACTTTGTTTTTGCAAGAAACTACGCACTGACTCAGAAACAATGTCATCAAAAGAAGGTTTTGAGGAAAAAGGGTATCTGATAATACAGAGAAAACCAGTGAACCAAAACACGGGGCAAGCAAAAATCGAATTTTGAGAGGGTGGTGATGAGGCAGTGGAGATAAGGGGAAATGGGTCTGAAGGGTTTTGAGGAAAGCAGGAAGAGAAAGAGCTTACTGTGGGTAAGGCCCTGCTGCGACTGATGTGGAAGAGGTTGCGGAGGAAAATCAGCATCTTCAGTTGGATTCTTCATTTTGGGAGAATGGGGTTGGTGTAGCATGAAGCGTTCATTTCTTGATTGTAATGGAGATTGAGATGGATGAATGGGGACTGTGATGGCGGAAGAGTGAGTGAATGCTGTTAGTTAGGGTTTATGAAATGGAGGATGCTGAGGTTTATGATGATGAGTTGAATACTTGGAGTTGGATGGACCAATGACGACAAAAGGTGAAAAAATTACAACTGGTGACTCCTTGGAGAAATATTTTGGAGAAAATAAGAAAATAGATTTCTAGTCTAGTATATACTGTCACTCATCGTCATTTATTGTCATTTCATTTTATTTTTTTATTTTGAAAAATTTTAGTTAAAACAATAGCATTCTTTTCTTTTCACATAAAAAAGAAAA
Source organism: Dalbergia cultrata (assembly GCA_031216105.1). Classification (NCBI taxonomy): domain Eukaryota; kingdom Viridiplantae; phylum Streptophyta; class Magnoliopsida; order Fabales; family Fabaceae; genus Dalbergia; species Dalbergia cultrata. The sequence goes on along the minus strand of JAVHNL010000375.1, from coordinate 95,257 downwards.
GTTTTCTTTTCTTGATCTACTGAAAAAAAATTTTAAAAATGTTTCTAACTTATTATTTATTATCAGTCTAATACCTCAAATTTCTATTGATAATTATTATATAAATGGTCACATTTTTTTCATTGTAATGGTGACAAACTCATTAGCCATTGTATAAGTAATCCAAAACCACTAAGAGTGTGAGCAACAGCAATAAAACCAAGATATGAATATTATTTTTTAGCCCATGATTTAAATCTCGTTCTTATTAAAAGAATATCACCAAAAGATAAATTGAAATTCAAAACAAATCTAATATAATAAATATTCGAGGAAAACAAAAGAAAAGAAAAAAAAAAAAAAAGAGAGAGTAGAATACACCAAATCACCACGGTGGATGAGCGAAGCTTCCTCCTCCCCACTAGTAATTGTTCTTTTTGGTTGTGTAGCCCATTGGCCTCATTTTTTTTTTCACTCATGAAAGTTCAATTCATAAAATACGAATAAGGTCTATCTTGCAGAAGCAAAAACAAAGAACAACGCAATCCACGAGATTATAGGACTCCTAACACATTAAGCAACTTAGAGATATCTAGTCAATAAGAGCATTGTTCTATAGTGTGCTACGTTGCTGGCTTCTATTAGCGAAATGCACAATCAATTCTACAAAAATAAGCTCACACAAGCACACTTGCTATGTAAGAACTCTCTACAATTATTTTCCTTTTTTTTTTTATCTTTTGTGATTAGTCTTCCTTAACAAGGGTTGCATCTTGCGGAAGTTTGAGTGTGTTGGACGAGCCTTAAACAAGTAGATATGAGAATATACACAAACAAAAATACAATAATCTCGATTAGTGAAAACTGACATGGGAAGTTGATTTGTCACCTGTTAGTGCGGTATTTCGAAACTGCTTGATATGTGAGCAACTAAGAACCCTAGTCTTGCTACATTTTTATGACTCAAATACAGTTGTTACTAAAAAAAAAACTCGTTAGACAGGCAATCAAACTAACCTCATCTAGTGAGAGTGTGTGGCAAAAAAAACAAGAAAAACCCAAATAATAATAATAATAATAAAAACAAACTAAGAAGATAAAGAGTTAACATAACGATAATCAAACCAACCTTATGCAGGCATTAGCCTTGTATGCTTTATATTTTTATTTTTTTGGTCGAATAATGTTTGATATATAATTAAATTGCATAACAAATGCACACCACACACTTTACCATAATTGAATGTGATGTGTAGTTTTCACTCATCTCACCCATTCATCAAATTTAATAATGATAAGGTGTTGTGTCTATTTATTATATAATTTAATTATATATCTAACACCATTTTTTTTTTATGACTAGATGTCATGGACTGAGGTGGGGCCGATTGAAGATGGGCCACTCGGAAGCCTGCAGAGGGAAATGAAACTCTGAAAGTGAGATTGGGGTGGGGATATGGAACTCATCTCCCGAGTCCCGACTCCCATGACCAAAAATGAAAAATAAATAAATAAATAAAAAAAGGGGCATCTCCCTGCACACAAGGCAACCACGGCGCCATTATTGTATTTTATAAATTCGTCTAGATGTGTTATTTTTTTATACTTTAAATAAATAATTCTTCTTTTGAAAAATAAATCTTATTTTTGTTTACAAAACAGATAATTTTATTTTAAATTATGCTTTCTAGTTTTTCAAAACTCTATTTTTAAAATATATTTTTTAAAAAAGAGGAATCAACTTACTCCAAGAATAAATCTTGACATATTTACTCCATCTAATAATTATTTTTAGCATAAAACAACACCAATCCAACCGTTAAATTTAAAGTTTCTATTAAGTAGATCAAGCATATAAAATTTTATGTGATTTGAAAATAATTTGATAGTTCATCATTTCATTTTATTTTGACGGATAGTATGTTTTTGAAAATATAAGTAAATATCAATTTATAAATTATATGATTATTGTTGTCCAATTTTTTTAAAATTTGATATGCTTGATCATCAACATAATATAATATAAATCAATGGTCAGATTGATTAAATTCAATATGGATGAAGAATTATAGAATGAAGTAAGTGTGCAAGACCTAATCCTAATATAAACAGTTCCCCACTCTTAAAAAAAAATATAGCATAAAAAGCATTTTTCAACTAAGTTCATCCAAAACAAAATGGATGAGGTTCCTGCAACTGAAACCGAAAAATCATGTATATGTATTAAAGTGCAAATCCAAGAGGATGAAATACATCACATCAAAAAGAAAAAAAGATGCAATACCTTATCCCGTCCCATTATTGAATACCTATTCATTCACCTAAACTTATTTTATATATATATATATATATAATTGCATAGGGTACAAAATGAAGAAAATACAATTTTCTCATTAACTAAAATAAAATTCATATATTTTTGAAAACCACTAAGCGTATCTTTTATTGCATATGTTTGCTGCATTATGTGATTAAGAAAGCGCGCACACACGCTATCTCCCAATTTAATTTTCATAGGACAAGTTTGAGCTCTAAATTTTAAATGAATATCAAAATTGTACCCAAAAAAAAAAAAACAGACTTTAAATCTCGTGTAAATTTAATCTTAAGTTAGTGTTACTTTATCATCTAATCCTGTGCCAAGTAACATGATTACCGTCATCAAATATAATTTGTATCATTTTGCCTATCAATAAACTTACTAAATTTGATGGGTTTGCTACACAAGACAAGTAATAATTGCATAGAAGTAACAAAAGGGATTACATTATAGGATTATAGGAGTAGGACCACAAAACAAAAACATCTGATGGGAGCTGAAGCAGAACAACACAACAGGTCACAGTGAAGTGTTGCATCTCCTTGTCATCCAACTCAACTCCCTTGCCATCTTCTCCCTCTCTCTCTCTCTCTCTCTCTCTGCTCATTGCAAGCTGAAACAGAAGCCAAAGGTTCTTGTCACCTTTGTAACTTCAAGCTTTAAACGAAGAGGTGCTTCCTTACTTTGAGCAGAGATAGAAACACACACAAACTAAGGTTACTGCATTATGTGTAAAGATTGCATTTTCTGATCCAACAAGGCCTCCCCATTTGTCAAATATGGATTATGAAAGGATCCAAAAGCCTCAGGTACTCTATTTCTCTCATTAGCCTTTTTTTATTATTATTTTTGGGTTTGGTTTTCAAGTGTTAATCTTTCACTCTTCCCATTGTTATATAGTCCTTGGAAACTAAGGGTCATTTTCGAAGTTGTTTACTTCCCTCGAGTTTGGTGCAAAGTGCAAACTCTTCTTTTGATCTGTTTTTTTGGGGGGTTCTTTGACTTGCCTTTTGGTCTTATGGGAACTTGGGTTTGCAGGGTGGTGGTGGGTTTTCACCAGGGAAATTGAGGAGCATGCTACTGGGTGTGGAGAGGAAGAGGAAAGAAGAGGAGGAGCTTCATTCCACTTTCACCACGAGATCTCTAAACCCAGACATAGATGAATCTGGTATGCTCTTTCATGTGATTGTTTTATGGTTTCCTTGAAACTTAGAAACATAATGCTGCTCAGAAGGTTGGGGAAATAGTAAATCTAAGATGTTGAGTTCATCAAAATTTGTGATTTGGCTGAGTGTGGTGATTTCTCCTTCAGCATGTTGTGCTGTTTCTTATGAACTACGAAGCACTCATGTAGCTCCTTAAGTTTTTTAGTTTCATCGCTGTGGAAATTTAGCAGTACACTTTGATTTAAATCAGATGCACAAAGGGAGGAGAAAATGGAGAAAAAGGTGTGTACTTGGTATTTCAGTAGGTTATGGTAAAACTACTGGTTGAACCTTGAGTATATCCTTTGTTTATTTGAAGAGTTCCAAATTCAGATGTATTTTGATTGGTTTGTACTGTGATATTGTAAATGTTGACATCTATGTATGTTGTATTATGATTGAATGGTACATCGTATTTTGATTTCAATAATCCTACTTCTAAAGAGACATATCATTTATAGGTGGTAGCAGTTCTGATCATTTTAAAGATGTAGATGTTGTGAGTGTCCTTCCTGAATGTTCAACTTCAGGTATAGCTCGTACCTTTAGCTTGGACGCAGTTGGTGGTGACTGTAATGTGAAGGATAATGCCATAGTGACTTCAAGGCACAGAATCTTAGAAGACCCCTCCTTGGATTACGATAGTGGGCATGACAATATGAGCATGCCCTCACCAGTGTTTGAGTTTCAAAAGGCGGAGCGTGTTTCGCAGAGACTGCCTGTGGGACCATTCTCAAAACCAGCACCATCTAAATGGGATGATGCCCAGAAATGGATAGCAAGCCCAATATCAAACAGGCCAAAGACTGGACAGACCCAGGGACAAGGTGGACCACGTAAGGTTGGTGGTCTTGGCTTTGGAAGCCGTCAATCATCAATGAAGGTTGTTGTTGAAGTTCCAGACCAAAGAGAAATTGCTTTGGATGAGCCGGATACCAAGCAAATTGATACAAATCAAACTAAGATGGTGGAAAGTGGACAGAAGTTTGTGAATTGGGAGGCCGATCCTTATGCAATTGCGAATTCTTATGGTAAGCTTTTGTTCTTGATAAAGAATTCTTCTCTGGAGTCGTTATATACTTTTTGCCTATTAAAAATATGTAATTTTGTTATTTTTAAGCCATTTTCATAAAAGAAAAAAATGTATGTAGGTTTTTTTATTACTTTCATTGTGTCCAGTTGATGCAGGCTCTGCAATCCAGAGGACCTAAGCTTAAAGATCCAAAAATTTTCACTGATTTGATCAGATTTGGTATTGTGCTTGACTGTAACATCTCATTGCGTGTAATCAGAATTTAGGCAGATTAGTGTTAACTTTGTTAGTACATTACTTTCAGGCCTAGGGTTATTTGCACAGGCTTTTGTATTGTGTGTTTTCTTACATTGTTTTTATTTTGAGGGTCTACAGGTTTTCACTTATGTCTATTTGAACCTGGTTATTCAGCATGGTCCTCAAGTTATGGATTACTTGGTCTCCAAATTTGATAAATCCTGTTTGAATGATGTAATTAACTTTTAAAAAAATTAGAAAATGAAGGATGGAATTTCCTGGGAAAATCCCAAGTGCTAGGTGTGTGATGCTGATGCATCTCCTTCTCTTGTGTAACTGGAAATTTCCGGGCTTGCAGCCTTTCAGTCATACACTACTAAAATTCATTTTTTTTCCCGTGGTGCCATCTTCAAAATATGGCCTAGTTGAATGCTAATTAGGAAGGTACTTAAGTACTTACCAAAAACTGAATGGTTGTAGTACCCACTTTTTCAGTACTATAGTAGGAGGAGAAACTTTTACTGTATAATGTCTAAGAACCGTAACCGATATTTTCCCTGCCTAAACACCAAACTGTTATAGCAACCTAAAAGCCACCAATATAGCTCTACACGACTTTCCTATTGCCTGCAAATCCCTCTTTCACTCATATACATGATACACCCAATGCAATGTGCCCCCACCCGCCCTGTCCCCCTCCTCCTCCTCCTCTAACTTCCACCCTTAGTTCCCCAAAGAAATTTTTGATATGTTGAATTCAATGCCTTCCTTTGTCCTGCATCACAATTGAAGTGCTTGATTTATGGCTTTATTATTCTCTTATGCATTATTCATCGGCACAAGATCACTTTTCACCAAAGTGCATATACAGTAAAAATGACTCCTACTTAGTTAGAGAGATGGATTGTGAAATAATCGTCTTCCCAATTGTTCTTATAAATAAATAAAAAAATCATCTTCCCAAATGTAATGCCAGCTGAATGAAAGTGGAGGCAGGAGCCTAAGAGTTCAACAAACTGAAAGCTTTCATACTATTTGCTGGATCAACTTCTTAGGGACTTTTTTTTATTTTTTTTAACATTTTTGTGTGGAGGTTGAACGAGGGCCATTCTAATGCCTGTCTTTGATCATTGGATTCTTGAATTAGATTTTCCATATATTCACCAATGGTTAATCACAATTATGTTTTGAACTCTTCGTAATTCTGCAAGAATCTTATTATTTAGAAGAATTTAAGAAATCATACTTTCAAAAGATTTCCATACAAGGCAACTTCTTGTGGATAATTCATATTTCACTTACTTAGCTGTTGAATAAAATTCAAAAGCATTAGCTGTGCAACCTAGGTCAATAAAAGTTTGGAAGAACTAGATATGAATTCATTCATCTAACCAGAATGCTCGAGAAAGTCTGTTATGGTTTTCAAACACTTCTATCAATGGTATCCTATATATTAATTGAAGGTGCTAATACTAAGAATATAATTGCTTTTGAAGCATTTAAATAAATAAATTATGCGTAGTTTAGTTTAGATATTATCACACGTATAACTGACTTTGGCAAGTTCTTTCTTTTGTCATTTTCGTTCTACTATTTGATATTGGCAGTTAGTCTCAGCCAGCACAATTCATCTGCTGCAATTCAGAGTGCAACAACATTTGTTCCACCCCCTTCAACAGCTCGGTCTGTATCAATGAGAGATATGGGCACAGAAATGACCCCTATTGCTAGCCAGGAGCCATCAAGAACAGGCACACCTGTGAGGGCAACAACGCCAACACGCAGCCCAAATTCTTCCCGGCCTTCTACTCCCAGCAGAGCTGCTCCTGCATCACCTTTAACCGATCCATCTTGTGACCATCTGAATCCCAACAAGCATGAATTGTCTGAAAAGGAGCTACAAATGAAAACCAGGCGAGAAATAATGGCCCTGGGGACACAACTAGGTAAAACAAACATTGCTGCCTGGGCTAGCAAAGAAGAAGAGGATAAGGATGCATCAACTTCACTGAAAACTAAAACAGCTGCACAACCAGCCAAGAGTGTTGTTGAAGCACGGGCAACAGCATGGGAGGAGGCTGAGAAGGCCAAGTACATGGCCAGGTGAATTTACTATAAATATGCTCTGGGATGTTAAAACTATTTATTCAGTTTTGGTATTCTTTCATGTAACTTCTATTTCTTTTAGAGATATAAAATCTTCAATGTGCCTCTATTTAATAGCTTATGGTTCGAGGATAATTGGCCCTTGACCTGCTATTAGAGCCTCTATAACCAAATGGTTAGAAGTTTGATCCTTGTTGCCTCTATGGTTGTGTTTCTTATATATGGCAAAATGAAAGATGATAAAAGTTCTCTATATAATTGGCTGGACTTTTGGAACCTGACACCTATATTTTATGAGCATCTAACCCATTTCAGAATTGTATAGGTTATATAATTTGTATTGCTTCTCTCTAAATTTTCTGAGGCAGGAATGTGGTGTCTATTATGCAGGTTTAGGCGTGAGGAGATGAAAATTCAGGCATGGGAAAATCATCAGAAAGCAAAAACAGAAGCCCAGATGAGGAAAATTGAGGTATTTGTTATTTTACAAATTTTTTCTGGCATGTATGTTTCATTTTTTTTTTTTTGGGGTAACCCTTTTGGATGTTGTCAGGATCAATGTGTCAGCCTATCAATGGCAAAAATCATCTGTTTAATAAAATGCCCTGATTTGTGTTACTGATTTGAGAACGACAATAACATTAACAACAAGAAAACCTTTTCCCTTAGTTGAGGTAGGCTACATGGGTTAGATGACATTATTGCACCCTATTGTAAACCGTGTTTGTAGATAAGCTATTTAAATTTAGGTCTTTCCCGATGCTTTCATTTATAGTTTTTCTTGCTCTTTTTCTACTTCTACCTATGAGAAAGCATTAATAACATTCCAATGAGTAAGGAATAGTTCTGTGATTGATAAAACTATGACATCTCTTGATAAGCATGTAACAGTATCAACCAAATGTCTATTTTTCCCTGATGAAGAAATGATTGGTTAGCCCTTTTGGTAAACTTAGAACATGTTTATGTCTGTTTCTTCAGTCTGTATGGTTTGAAGATGAAATTAGAGATCATATTAGACTAAAAATCTATCAATGAACCTTCACTTAAAAGCTTCCTTTTAGGAGAGTTGATTCTTGACATGATATTAGAGCTTGTATGAGTGGTCAATCATGCCATGCTGTCTGTAAATAAATCGAACTTTAGATAGAGAAGGTCTTTGCATGCACTGTGCACACTTCAAGCCTTAAGAGCGCTCTTGCATGAAAGGGCATGTTAGAAATAAAACTATTGATGAAACTCGTGTGTCATTTGTAACACATACATATAATGGGTTGGTCTGTTGAAAATGAAAAAAGCAATGGCGGCTTCCATCCCCAGCCCCAGCAACAAGTCTAAGTAACAGTAATGCTTTGGTTGCAGGTAGAGGTGGAAAGAGTACGGAGCGAAGCACATGATAAGCTCATGAATAAATTAGCAGCCGTAAGGCACAAGGCTGAGGAAAAGCGAGCAGCGGCTGAAGCCAATAGAAATCATCAAGCTGCAAAAACTGAAGAGCAAGCAGATTATATAAGAAGAACTGGTCATGTCCCTTCCTCATATTTATCCTTTTCTTGCTGCAGATGGTGCTCTTAAAGAAAGGCTGTCTTTTTAGCGTTTCTTTATACTATTGGTATGCAATGCTTTTGGCCGCAAGCATGTTAGTTATATGCACTTATGCCTGTTGTATTTCCTTGATGGTGTAAGATGATACATTGGTCTGCAAAGTAAATGCAACTTGGAAGAGCGCTTTAGTGTGCTAGTTTATCTAGTTTCTGTTTTCTAAATTTCTTTTGTGGTTGATGATTTTAAGTGCAACTACATCATACTAATTATTAATGCATGGCTCTTTCTCAATATAAAGTATTATAAACGCTTCAAAAAAGGATGCATATTTTTTTTTGCCTAAATTTATCAGGATCTGAAGAATCTAAAGTGCACTGAACATCTACTTTATCAAAGATGTATTTATCTTGATCATGTGAGATGAATACTCATTAGCAGTTTATTAATGCGATCTGGGTTTTGCATCATACATTCTTGGTCTCATATACACTATTACCCTATTATTGAGTAATGTAATATAACCCGCCCACATCATGAAAATATTTTTACCATGGCAAGAACTACCTACCAAGTAAAACATAATCTTTTAATAATGCGCCTTGTATACTATTAAATCATAATATAAAAACTCTGATATTGAAGGTGGATCCAATTCTACTGTTGTTTTTTCTTTTTCCTTTTTGGTAAAGTAGAAAACCGCCATGTGGGAAATTGGGAAGGTATTGAACATCAATCACTGCAGCCTGATCACATGAAGAGATGCCAATAGGCAATAGACAACGAGGCCAGACATTCTTGCATTGAAATTTTATATTTTTAGGAAACGACATTACTCTGGGCTGTAACAGAAAATGAAACTTGAGTTAAGATCTCCATCAAATATACAACTTTGATTCCCGAAGAAAACCGTGCAACTGGAATTGATTAGTGATCTCTTTTGGATGCCATTATGTTAGTAAAAAAAAATCTTCTTTCATAAAAAAAGATCCTTTTGTATTTTTTAGTTTGTTTTGTTTTTTTTTTTTTCAGTTTAATTTTGATACATGTCAAACTTTGTTTAAATTGTCATCCAATTATGTGAGAGAATTTAATTGCATGATAGTATAAAAAAAAATTTTAAAAAAAAATCTTCTTTGAGAAACTAGAATTTTCATCTTTTGAACAAAAATATTTTGTATTGATATAAAAAAAATATTTGATGATAAACAAAGATCTTTAAATATTATATATAAATATAAATTAAAGTTATATTCAAATGCAAAAACCACTTTTACCTTTTAAAATATTTTATTTATTTAACAAATTCTAAAACATTATCCAAACGATCCTAGAATGTTGCATTTCCTCTACCAAGAAATAAACCGGGTCAAAACTAATTAAGGGGTGTTTGGATGGGTCACTTTTTTACCAAAAAAAAAATCCTTTCTTTTTTAATTATATATAAAATATAAGTTTTATAATTTTCTTTAAATATCAAACAAACGCACCCTTAATCAAACCTGCATAGCCTCTTCCTTTATGAATTTGTACGTGGTCCCATCCTTGCAGTTCGGTCAAATTATGTTAGATTGAAATGTTGATGATACTATTCTACAAAAATGCTGGAAGTGTGGAGTGAATAACAACTGTTAGTTTTGCTCATAATATCTTCATTGTAACAAAAGAATTATGCCAGGACAGTTTTTAGTTTCACACTACTATACAAAACAAGAAAAAAGTCATTTAACTCAAAGAAAGGAAATCACATGTTTAAATGTTGGTTTTTGCTTCGGTACCCATAAAAATGTGGAGGTACCGGTACCTGTACACGTGTCACTCAATAATTGGATTTTTTTATATTGAAATTTTAATATAAATTATCATAAAACTGGTAACTTGTTGAACCGGTAAACCTCACTATTTTGTGAAAATTACGTTATTACTCCTTACCTTTTTCAATTTCAAAAACGGATCCCTTTGAATCTGTCAACAGTGAATCTCGTCCTCCTCTCCTTCAACCGACTATCTCGTCCTCCTTTCCTTGAACCAGGTCTCCGCCAACACATCCTCACAGAAGGCCCAGAATCGACCGAGAACGGCGCGGCGTAGATCGTGACCAATCCGACGACAAGAGTGGATACGAATGCTCCGGTGGAGAAGATGGCTTCCAAGCCACTGACACCCTCGAAACATGAAGCGTAATTCCCCTTCGTCATTCTTTTTTCCCCAATTTTCTCATTCACTCAATTGCTTCTTCAACTTTTTTTTTACTTTTTGGGTGTGCATCACAGCGCCCCCAACATGCTCTTCTGTGGTGCCCCGGCCCCGGAAAAACCACTACCGCCTTGCAACCACACATAAGCTTTTCAGGTATGCATTTGCCCCCACTAATTCCAGCTCTTTTACCTTGAACCACTTAATATTCTCTGTTTGTGCCCTGATTTATTGCTTAGGGGTTTTCTAGCTTGCTAAGGTTTCAGTTTTTGTTTGCTTCATGACCTGGGAGGTTGTATTCATAGGTAATAGTAGTATCAGTGTTTGCTTCGTGTCTTTGGACGGGGTGAGCTTGTCATATATTCGGCACAGACTGCCAAGCAATACTTGCGGTGGTATATCATCATTGATTTCCTATCTGTGTTGCCCTTACCACAAGTTGAAAAGGTTGTATTATCTTTAATCAATCTCTTTCGTTGATGCTGCATGATTATTTTCTTTGGTTCTATTGATCCTTTTGTATCAACCTGTGTACAATTCTGTTATCTTTCACTCTAGGTTTGCCAGAAAATAATATATTGGCGGTGATATGCTCCTTGCTTATTTTTTGTGTTTGGATCAATGATTGATTTGGGCTTGTGGATACTCATGGGACACCTTTGTTCTTGGTACTTAGCAAAGGCACTGAGAGTAAATACTGATAGGCAAACATTGTCATTGATACAATAAAGCTCTCCAATCTGTTTGCACATCTATTCTATTTTTACAAGATAACAAGCTGCAGAAGTTGTTTAGCATAATTTAAATAATCTTCCTTTTATGCTTTCATTTCAGATTAGTTCTGCTTGCTTGTTAGATGGTAGGTTTCTGTTTTGGTCTCTTTCTAAGACACCTTTTACAAAATATTTCTATTTTGGCTTAAGTTGCTGTTAGAGAACTCTGACCCTGTTCCAGTTGCTGTGATGGTAATTTAACTCCTCACATGTGTATCTATGAAGAATTAGAGAAAAAAGATTATTTACATCTGATATCAAAGACCTTAACATGTGTCATGTTCAGTATGTGTGTGTGATTACAATATTAAATCATCCAACAAGCACAAAAAGACCAGAAAATGCATCCATCCACCTTTGGTTTCACTCACTTAAGAGTTGTTGAACCACCATATGAGGTTAACTCATTTTGATCTCAGGAAGGCTTTCAATACCACCATGCAGAACCAGTTGGCAGTGCGCCACAACCACCTGTTGGACCTCCAACAATGAGAACTCCACCAGGGCCGGTTGCTCAACCACAGCCCCCATATCCCATGGCATCTGCAGGTGTAATGCAGCCTCCAGCCTCACCTTTTGGAGCGCCTTCTTGGCAGATGCAATCCTAGCAGCAGGTAGCTCTCTATTATCTGAACTTTGGTGTATTTGAATGTCTTTCATCTTATTTTTACTGATAGCATTTTTTTGAATGAGTTTATAACAATAGTCTAACATAATTTGAAGCACAGACATAATATGGTATGCTCTCTCAGTTGTGTAGCATAGCTCTATTAATTTATACATCAGGTAGGATTTTGGGATCATGGTTTTTGAAAAATATTGACCTTAATCTGATAAAAGGGAAGTTGTGATCAAGCAGTTATCTGGTTAATCTGTAATTAACTTATTATCATATAATGTTGAAATTAGTGTTTGCTATAATAGGGATTTAGACAAATGAATGGGCATTTTGAAAGTGTTAAATATCTCATATTGATAGTAAGTGTTTCTAATATCTTACCAAAGTTGTCAAATTGTGTTGTAAATTGTAATATGTCCTTGAGACTTTTATTCATTTTTTAAAAATAAATCTGGATTCTAAGTATTTGGAATTTCATAGGTGGCACCACCTCCTCCTGTACCTGGTCCTTCACAGACTCCTCGGATGTTTGGCATGCCACCACCACTGCCAAATCAATCAATGACTACTACTATATCACCTGCTGTTGGTCAAACTGGAGCCCCAATGGCGGGGCCTTAAAAATTGATGCCTCATATCTTTAGTTATATACAAGCTAACTGTGATTTTGAGTGTGTTGTAGCATAATTTTTCCTGGCCCCAACCAATCGTTTTGGTTTCAATATTATAAATCTACTTCTAATCAGGTAATACCTACTATGAGGAGGTAGATTATCTCATTTAATTATTTGTATTATGAAGCAGTTAAAAGGGCTATTTGTAATTTCTTTACCTATTTGTATTTAAATTTCCTCCAGTGTGGACAAGGGAACAATGCTGCTTAGTTGTGACCAACAATGCCTTGGGAGGTTCCTGCTTTTTATGGGTGGCTTTGTTTTGTTCTCTCTTTTGCTGAGTTTAATTTCGTGTTGTTATTTTCATTTTGTTCAATTTATTTTTTGAACCTATTCTAAGGCTTTTGTTAAATTTGTTTCTGTAAACGATTCATGGAACACATTTTTCTCCATTTGATTTTTCTGCCAGAACTGCAATGAACGCAACTGAAACATGATTTTTCAAGGTTATCTAAATAAACATCATTTTGGAGAATAAAGATACCAATTCATGTTTCTTTTAAAAGTGTTTCCCATGTACTGAAACTGTTCTCCTGTAAAATGAAATATGAATAGCACCCCTCCACCGACAACATTGCAAATGAGTTACTGGTACTGCTACTTACTGGGCAATGGAGAGGTGCATTAAAAAACGAAAAATATTCCCAATATTCAAATATGGCCCACAGAATTTGTGTTAGGAATTTGGCAAGTGGGCTGACATTCAAATGACAAATAGGGGACCTGGATGAAGGTCCAATGATGGCACGTTGCACATGCAAGGTTGTGTCTAATTTCTTGCGTTTGATATTTGTGTAAAAAAAGACAAAAAGTATTTAAAATCCTTTTTTATTATAGATTTGGCAAGCTGTAAAAAAACTCAAGTATTTAAAATCCCTAATTCTTAAGTGGAGGTGAATTAACATAACACAAACTGTAATAAATTATACCACTCAACAAAATGATCTAAAATCTTTGAGACAAGCACGTTACATAACTTTGGAAAATACATTATGTTAGTTTATGAGATTAATACTTATTTCTTTTACTTTTTGGTTTAATATTTGGACATGTTATATTATATTTAAATATTTATTTTATTGAGGTAAAATTTTCATATATAATATTGCGCTAATTATAATAGTTTCAGAAAAATAAAAAGGCAATTCGACCGTTATTCCTGTATTTCACTTTTTATCTTAATAAACCAACACCAATAAAAAAAAAAGGCGACATCCTAATCCATTCATTGTTTTCAAGTTCAAAGTTAGTAACCATGTCTGCCCACATCCTTTCAAATTCATCAACTTCAAATTTTCGATACATGCAATTTGCAAAAGTTGAAAGAAATTCTTTCTTATGAACATGCTTTTTTGCATTTTGCTGCAAATGCCAAGCACATAATCGATGACATGCTTGAGGCCATAGTTCTTTTATAGCTTTTCGCATAGCCTTATCACCATCAGTAATCACTGCAACAGGATATTTATTTGCCATTGCGTTTGTTAGAGATCTAAGCACCCATTTGTAGGTCTCTTCAGTTTCATCAACTAGGAGGGCAGCACTAAAGATAACAATCTTTCCATGATGATTTAAACTAGAGAAGATTACCAAAGGCTTATTTTAAACATTTTTCCTGTAGGTGCTGTCAAAAGCTATAACATCGGAAAAATATTGGTAGTCCATTCTAGCGGTTCCATCTGTCCAAAACAAATTTGCTAATCTATCGTCTTGATCAAGGGTGTAGCTCACATAAAACATAGGATCTATATCACTTTTTGCACACAAGTAACCAAGTGCTGCAACACCATCTCCATCCACAACTTGTGCTTTGCGCTCCCTATCAAAGTGATTGTACAAATCCCTCCTAGTAAATGTCACATTTTCATAGCCTCCTGCTTGATTAGCAATGTATGACATTATTTTAGAAGGCTTCATTCCATGAGAGCGCAAGGTAGATGCTAGCGCCTTATCTGTATTTGTCATCTGTCTGTGTGAACGAATAAGGTGGCTATATTTTGAACCAGTTAGATCATGATTGTGATTTCCATCATATCTAGAAACATGCCACCTACCACTCTCCCTATTTAACAGAGCACGAAAGTGTGCCTTGCAACCAGTACGTGTTAGTAGCCTTTCTTCTCGCTGCCGGTCCACCCTATCAAAGTGTTTTTTGGCTCGAAATCCTTCACGGTCACATACCAATTGTCGCCAAATTGTTTCCCCTTTGCCGTCACGCTTTAAATCATCACGTCTTATTCCAAAGCCTAAAACTTTACCCAAATTTCTATAAAAGTTCTCTGCCTCATCCAAAGATTCAAAATTCATATTCATAATTTCTTCATGGGTAAGATTGCCAATGTTTTGCTCCACTTCATCCTCTAAGTTCTCATTGGGATTATCATTTATCTCATCTTCTTCATCATCTCTGTCTGTTTCACACATAGATTTGCAGTTGGGTTTGATAGACCAATCACTTCCATCCTCAAAGCCAAACTTATTATCCCTCTCCATTTAATAATCAAATCTACATAGGCCAAACTATAACAAGTCATAAAAATTATTCTAAAGAATAATGTATACTTAAGCAAACCCAAAAAATAGAATAATACCAAACACCCTTCCCACACAGTACATACAAAATGGATGACATTACGTGTTAAAAGTGCGAAACTGAATTGAACTTCGCAAAATTTTCTAATTTCATCAAGATTGACTAGCAAGACTAACTTCCATTGACTTCAAAAAGCATTGAATTTTGCGAAATCAAAGTAAATCTTGTCCATTTCGTATAATTGGTGAGCCTACACCACCCTACTGCCGGAAAATGAATTTGTGATTTAATTGTTTGGAATATTAAGCATGACATGCTTCCCTGAATCTGCTTATACTTGACCTTTGTCGACAAATTCTTGCATGGTCCAAGAGTACCAACGTGAATTTTGCTCTACCCAATGGTGGAGTGGCATTTCAACTTTAATTAGTGGTAGGATCCAAACTTTTTTAAGCGTCACTTATTATTGGATAGAGCACAATCCACTTGGTGCTACATGACCATGCAAGTATTTCTGACTTTTGCCAGTGTTGTTGCTATTTACTAAGTGGCACAATGTAATTATTTTCTTGTCTTACTCATTATTCCCCACCAACTATAAGACAGCAATTTAGATCGGTTTAACTCCAGACAATTGTTTCTGTGCTTTTTTTTCTTCTCAATAATGCAATTTACAATGGTATTCATGAATTGCTATCCTATACTTACCTACTGCTATTTACATTTGTGTACAATATTAGTGTCCCCATTAGCAACTAAGAAAGACAATCTTCTACATCAGCACAAGCACCTTGCACTTCGTAGATGCCATAGAGGAGTTACAATTTCTGGTTGTGAAGAATTAGACTCAGAAAAATCGTCGAGCAAAAATGATCATGTGCCTAGTGCTGAAGTTAAAAAAGCTCGGGAATCTCTTAAATCAAGTTCAATGGAGTTGCAAACATTGGTCAATGATCCTATTCCTGATGCATTGAATATATCTTAAGTTGTGAGATCTGAATTAGCAACGAAAAATTCAAATCATGAGCTACCTATTGAAAACCAGAGTGGACAAGTAGATGTGCCAAATTCAAAAAACCGCAATAACAGAAAACCCTTAATTTTTTTTTTAAAAAAACTTCATTTCCTGAGCAATATCAACAATTCAATATATACATCATGCAATCAATGGAATGAAGAGAAACGAACATGGAGAATCCTTGGCGAGGCGAACGATTTCGTCAAAAGAGGTATAGATCAGAGTCTTGCTGCTCTTGTTGTGGCTGCTCCGATGGAGATCAAAGCAACCAGCGAGGCTGAAGAAAAAATAGTTAATAGCCAAATTAATACCCAATTGGAACAACACTAGACTCTAATCAAAGTGGGTTCTGTAAATGTACCAATCGCATGCCATTTTTTTCCCTCATTTTACGAAATGGAGAGGTTGAACCTCAAATCAACAGCAGCAAAAGGGGGGGAAAAAAAGAAAATAAAAGAAGAAGAGGGAATGCATTCTTACCTGAGTAATGGCGTCGAAGAGCAGCGGCTACAGTTCCCTGGGTTGTTTTGTTTCGTTTTTCCTTGTTTTTGTCTCAATGGCCAGAAACGTGGCTTGGGCACTGTTGAGATGAAAATGGTTAATGTGGATGTGGGAGTTATTTTTTTTTTGGCTAGGTGTGGATGTTTTTGTGGGTCCAGGAGTTTGATACAATTTTAAATTTTTTTTGTGTCAAATTTTAATTTTGAAAAATAAAGTTTTAAATTTAATACATGTCAAGTAACCAGTAACTTTTAAACCCATTATCAAACAGTGAAGGTACCGGTACCCAAAAAAAATTTGGGGTACCGGAGAAGGCACCTTAAATGTTTCAAACTTTGTTTTGTTGAGAAAATGCCACTTCTTCCACTTTGTCAGCACCGAATTGCAGCTTTAAAAAAAAATAAAAAACTAGTTTTGTTCTAAACTAGATAATGTAACAGATTACCAAACAGAAGTAGGTAATGTAACTCAAGCCCAAATTGGAATCGAAAGTGCTTGGACCAGAAAGGCCTCAAACAAAGAGGCTAGCTCACTCACTCCAGTGTTTGATAGCAAGAGAAACATCAATTAACATAGAGAGAGAGATCAGAAGCCAATGGAAAAATGGCAAGTGTCCCATTACCCTTTTGGTTATGAACATCGAAATCGAATCATTGACACACAACACAACACGGACACAACAGACATAATTAAATCTTAAATTTATTTTAAAAAAATATTTAATCCATAAAAGGGTAACACAAACACAAGCACAAACTAGGCCTACCCCAGCCTCACCACCTTAGCTTAAAGCCCATCACATTCACATACTCATACTCTCTCTTTCTCTCTCTTCTGTATTTTTTTCTCTCTCTCTCTAAAAATTCCACCCCACAATTTGTGTGGCGGCTCTCTCTCTAATTCTCTCCTCTCTGTGAGATTTGGATTGGATCCGTCTATTCTCTCAAAAGGGTATTCGAATCTAGCTTCCTTTTTTTCTTCTTCGATTCGATTCGATCTCCTCTTCCCTTCACACGATCTCTCTGCTGGGGAGCGCTTTCAATCACCGCCATGGTAGCCCAACACCCACAACCTCAGACTCAGACTCAGACTCAGACTCAGCCTCAGCAACCTGCTTCCTCTGCACAAGACGAGGCCTTGAAGAGGAACACAGATTGCGTCTACTTTCTTGCATCTCCTTTGACATGCAAAAAGGTTCCTTTTTCACCCTTTTCTTTATTATTTTCCTAATTCAAAATTTGAAGAGAAAAAAAAACTTTTTTTGGCTGTATCTGTTTGGGAACAGGATCTCTTTCTGCAAATCCTGCCCTTTTAGGGTTTCAGATTCGGGTGTTTCGGCAAATAGTTTTTTGGCGATTGTTATTTATTTTTCAATAGGAGAAAATCGATTTTTTTGTTTTTGGGGTAAAAGGAGGGTTTTGGTGGCCGCTTATGTTTTTTTGTTTGGGAATTTGCAAATAATCGTTATAGTTGTTGGTAGTTATGAAGAATTCTGTTGATAGACCTTGTAACTTCTTTTAAAAAAATTTCTTTTGTGGATTGCGTTTCTTAGTTTTGTGAGATTCTCATTGATGGTGGTTTTATTAATTGGATCTCTTTGGGCGTTATCTTTTTTGTTTATTGGACGAAGTGAGGGGAATGAGGGAGAACGGGGGTCCTTGGACTCTGTTGCTAAGAGAATCTTCTTTTTTTTTTTTGTGTTTTTGTTGGATCAATCGTTTGGATCCAGTTTGGAAAATTACAAGAAAAATATAGGAGAGGATTAGATCAATCAAGCTTTGTTGCTTTATTGTCCTTTGGTTTTGGTGACAGTATTATTATTGATGATGTTCTGGTTGCATCTGAAAGCAAGCATTAATTATAATCAGCATAGTGGATGAACTTTTTCATTAAGGTAAGAAGTATAACGGACAAAAACAACTAGCTGGCAGTGGTAGGAGTACATTTGTGAGTCATGATGATAGATTAACCTGCATAATATCCTGTTAGCAAGATTTTCGTTTCACTGGTTTTGCTGGCTGTTCCTTTTGAGATGCCCTTGAAGTTGTTATGAGTGAATATATTCTGTCACGTGAAATAATGGTGTGATTTTATGATTGTTGCATTAAATGACTCTTCTTTTCTCGCGCTTTTGCAAATCAAGTACTTATATTAGATTGCATAGGCATGGCTATGATTTGCTTTACGCTTCTTTTATGTTCAAAAGAACAAGTATCAGTTATCAGTTGTAGAAAGCTGGTGTCACATTTCAAACTGTGCTCTGGATTTTGGTTGCTGGCATGATTTTGATTTGCGTTTCTTTTATTTGAGCAGGGAAATGAATGTGAGTACCGCCATAGTGAGTATGCTCGGGTTAATCCTAGAGATTGCTGGTATTGGTTGAATGGCAATTGCTTGAATCCCAAATGTTCATTCCGTCATCCGGTGAGTGTGTAAATGCACAGAGATTTTATGCTTTCTTGTCAATTGATGACTATTTCCTGCCATCTGCTCTAAGTTTCTTTTTGTATGCCTTCTGTTGATTGTGTTTTATTTTACTTTACAGCCTCTTGATGGATTGTTAGGATCACCGGTAGCCGCCGCTGGTGGTGGACCATCTTTTCCCCCATCACAGATTCCAACGTCTGCAGCACATGCACCTTTTAATTCTAGTAAACAACCTGTCCCTTGCATTTTCTTCCAAAAGGGGCTTTGCTTAAAAGGTGACAGATGTGCCTTCTTGCACGGACCAAATCCTAGCACTGGCAATAAAGTTGTTACTCCTGTCCCATTGACTGGCCAGGGAACTGAGGCACCTAGTTTTAAGAAGCCATTTGGTGGCAGTGAAAAGCATACACAAGAAAGGAAAAGTTTTCAAGGAAATGTTGTAAGGTCAGTTGGAGGTCCTGAAGCTAAATCTGTCCAAAAAGTTGAAACTACTCCACAGAAAAATAATTTTGAATTGCCAGAGAAGCGTGTGCCACCACCATCTGCAGGATTTGATGATGAGGCTTCAACACTTAAGATAGCAAGTACTCCACCAGGGACCAATGGGACTACCGTAGCCCGGTCTAATCGACCGAATCAAGGGCGTGTGTCAGATGATCATACTTTCCACAATGGTAAAGACAGTGATGAATTCCTCAGAGAATCCTCTCCTGGGTTTGATGTTCTTGTAGCTGATGAACTCAGGAATTCTGATTACTACCATGGTGAAGATGAATTTGGTAAAGCAAGAGGTCCAGATGAAAGGAACATAGACTCATTGAATGAATATGATTTGGGACATTCTGCTGATTATAGTTTAGTGGCTGATATTGATCAAGAAAGATTTCGTGTGCCCCAACGTTATGACTCATACGATCACACACAAGACCCATACATGTGGGAACAGCATAGAAAGGCATCAACCCATTTAGAAAGGAGGTCTAACCGCAGATCTGACAGTCCTGACAATGTTGAGGTCTCAGATCTCCGACATCATCTAGCCAAGCGCAGGAGGGTCAATGGTTTGAAATCTGTTGTTGCTCATGAGTATGCCCTTGAGAGCCATGGTGAGGAACAAAGTCACCGGTTCTTGCGGAAGGATTCACATCAGTTACCTTTGAATGAGAGTTCCCTTAGCAATCGCTTCCGAGGCAGAATAAAACTTCCAGCAAACGTTGCCGACGATCACTCTGAGAGGGAATCAGAGAGAGGAAGATTTAGGAGCAGATTGTCATCTGGAAGGTTGCAGGCCCCTCACCCGGGAAGGCTTCAAGATAGAATTAGAGGAAGGGTGCAAGATGATGATGGGAGAAACTTCAGGGATCGGTCAATGGGGGACAGAAGCAGTGATTTTGCTGGGCCAAAAAGCCTTGCTGAGCTTAAAAATGGGAGGAGCACTGAGAACAAGGAGCAACAATCACTTGGAAAGAGAAAAAGTTTAGGGGAACAATCACAATCTGACGATGATTTTCAATTTGATGGTCCAAAGCCTCTTAGTGAAATTTTGAAGGAGAAAAGAAGAGTTGGTGCTGGTGTATCTAGCAATTCATCTGACAAGAAGACTAGAGAAATTATCAATAACTCAGATGGTACAGCTGTCATGAAAACACAAAATGGACCATTGCCCGAGACAAAGGAAGATGCCAAGAACCATTTGCCAGTTAATGAAGAATCATCCAAGCTTCAGGTCGCTGACACAGTTGAGAGAGACGTTGGTAACACTGATGGAAATCATGGTCAAACATATGAGGATGGAATGATCTATGATGAAGCCGCGGAGGATCAGGAGTATGAGGGTGATGATCAGAGGGATGGCGACTATGATTATGAGCAAGTTGATGAGGGGGACTATGACTATGAACAAGTTGATGAGGGAGAAAATCCTGAGCAAGAATACATGGAAGATGAAGATGGGGATGACTTTGCTAAGAAGATTGGTGTCATGACTAGCTAGTTTTGGAATAGCTGAGGAACTGGTTGAACATGTGCCCTTTGATATGAATATGTTTCTGGTGGATCTCAGCTTTTCTAGGGTCTCTTTCTGACTAGAGCAGCATTTCTGCTTAAAATTTGCTTGTAGAACTGGGTGGGGTATCATTATTAGTTTCGTTTCTTGTATTAATCAACCCTTTTTTATTCTTAACTGTGTTTTCATCTGATTGAGTGGATGCTTTAATTGAAGCAGTGGGGCATTTTGCTATGCTCTCCGCATTACAAGTGTCATGCAGAGTGCAAGCCTGTAACTTTGGAAAGTCGATAATAATATTCACATTAACTATACAGTTTTCCAATACGTACCTAGATTGGTCTGTTGGTTAAATGGTGCTGTTCAGAAGGAACTTGGCAGTTCTAGAGTATGGATTAACTTCAGAGGCAAAAAAAAAAAATAAAAAATGGGATCTTAAATTCTTACTATGAGTAAATTAAAGGAGCAAGTTATGATAGATTCATGATCATGTGCATGTTATATCAATTATTATTATTATTCTGATTTTCATATTCTTTTAAATAAGCATTTAACAAGACAATTGGTGAAAGTTTTGCTACTTTGATCGTCAATTAGTCTTGACTTTATCAATTTCTTAATGAAGAACTGGACAGGCTTTGATCGCCAAGTGTATGGAATACGCAAGGGATCTTGCCTCTAGTGGGTGTGTATGACTTGTGTATGGTTTGCCTCTTGTCTTCCTCTTTGACTACATGCTTCTCTTTGTCCTTCTATCTCTTTCTTCTTTGTATGCACGGTGGCTAGTTAGTCAGTATACGGAAGTGCTTGCATTTTGTGTCATGCTTAGTAATAACGTTTGATTCTCACAAAAAAAAAAACTCGAGGCTGAGATAAATAGTCAATTACATACCTCCCCCATTTCCTTATATATATATATATATATAGTTTTGGCTTCCTATTGTCTCTATCAATTTCAAGAATGGCTTCATTTCACTTTTTCATGATCTCTATCTATCTTTTTCTGTGGCGGTGACTTCTTATCGATCCGTGTTCTTATTTTGTGTGTTTTTGCATTTCATATTCTCTTCTCCTTGTCTGGTATCTTCTTGAAGCAACTTTGGCATATGTGGATCTAGAATTTTTGCATTGTTTTTATTTAAGGTGTTTCACATTTCACACCCCAAGCTCATGATGTCTTTTCTTTCACTTCCGTTCTTTTTTTATGTTGTCAGATTCCATGGTTAAAATTCGGTTGCAAAAGAATGGGATGAAAAGGTTTTAGGTTTTTACTAGTAGTTGTTAGCTCTTTTGATTTCTCCTCGACATGAATAGGAGAAAATATTAGCCTCATTTTACCTTTTTGTTTCTTTGTTTTGTGCGTATATTGAATGCTGTGATTTCTTCACCATGAAAAAAAAATGTAAATGATAGCAGATAAATATTGTACTGTTTACTTCTTTATATAAAAACGAAATTTGCTTATACCATAAATAGATATGCTTATTTTTCAAATGTCTCTTTAAAATATTAGCCAACCAAACGTGAAATAATTTTCCCTCTGAAACGTACGCTTCATTTTTCACCCAAGAGAACAAGCATAACCTTAAAAATAAATAAATAATCTAAAAGCATTTCCAGAGAGATATCAATAAACGGGAACGTTTTTTTAAGTTAGTTCAGTTCATATACTTTGGATTATTCAAACCTACCATTCCTTTAAGTGGAGGTCAAACCAAACATTCCTTCAAGTGCTGACTGGTTGATATTTGATACTAATATCGACTTGAAGATAGAATCATAAGCTAAAGTAGCAAATCCACCACCACATCTCTGGACTCCTCGTCAAGCTAAAGCTTCTGGATCGTGCGACCAAGAGCAGGCTTCGGGTTCATGGCATCATCAAATTTCAAGCATATATGTCTCGGGTATGAACTCTTTGATCTCCTATAGGTTCCTTGCAACAGTGTTCTGAATTTTAAATGCTTCTGTTTTCTGTGGCTTGTTGATAATCTTGTTGATATTGAGTGTTCAAACATGGCTTGTTCGTTTCAACAAGGAAAATATTCATTATGCTTCGCCACAAATGTTTAGGGAGACATCCGTGAAGTTCCAAAAATCAACCAACATAGAATATAATCTGCCGAGATAAAAGCCTTGCCAAAAAGAAATTTAAGCTTCAAAGAAGTAATGAAAATACGAATATGTAAAACAATTGAATGTAATTAGTCGTAGAGTGACTGAAAAAATTAAAGGAACCGTACATTTCACCAACTTGTAACAGTAACAGGACATGAAACTCTATTATACAAATATTTGAGTCCCGTTCTCCCGAAAATGGTTGCTCATAGTGTTAAACTTCTGAACCTCAAAAAGCAACCGAATTTTCCTAGAGACAGTGCAAATATCACAATATATAACACAGCCCAACACTTATGACAATCCATATAATGTCACGTTACAAAATCTACAAACCTTAAGGGAGACCTTCAAAACCCATGATATTAGCTGTCATTCAACATAGAAAAGACTGACTGATGCCCTCTCGAAACTATCCTTGGAGTGTGAGAAACATCCAGATAAAAACTAATTAGTAATGACACCCTCTTACTAGGTTTTCTCCATATGTTCAAACTTTTCAGCGAATTGGGTGGTACTGTGTGATACCGCGCTTGGGTGGCAACTTCCTCAAAATGAAAAGGACCAAAGAAGAAGGTAATATTTCCACCAACTGCAGCAAAATTGTGAAGAAGGTAAGAAGGATAGTAGCTGAGAGACCTAGCAGAGTACTACAAACACCCCTTTCGTGGATTACTCTGAGACCAAATGTGAAGTACTTGAAACAAATATTTCAAAAAGCATGAGAAAAATTGCAATATTATTGATACATAACAACAATTCAGTTCCGTTCAAATGGCCATCAAAGCACTTTTTGGTCAATTATCTGCCTTCGAATAGGATTTTGAAACATCAATGACTTGATTATGTCCCCTTGACAATTAGGTTTAAGGTAAAAACAACCTTCCCAAAATCAAGTCTAATCTTAATCACATGCCAGATAGAATTGTTGAATCCAGGTAGGTTGACCAAAAATACACATAATTTACCAGTCAGACATATTCAGACAGGGAAGGGATATGTCAGAGCTTTCAAAAAGTGAGCTCCGAACTAGATCCAGTTGCAGCAAAAATGGACCCACACCCACATAGATATGATGAGTTGAATAGCACAACAATAAGCAACAGTAGGGAATATGGCAATAGAAGGACCACAACCAAGGAATACAAACAAACTCACCAGGTAATATATAAAATTTAGAATGGGATGGTCCAAGACATCAAGGTCAGCATCTTGATCAAATGCATCGAAGCACATCTGACTCAATAAAATATGATCAAACTCAATTTAAAAACAAAGCAAAACAAATCACCAAGTTCATAAAGAAAAAAGAACTCACCATAACACATCTGACAAGGAAACATGAAAAGCATATGGTGGTCACATAGCCAACCTGCATTAGAAAGATCAGTGGATTAACTCTGGGGAGAAGGGAGGGAGGGAGGAAAGAGAAGAGCATGTTTGATCTAGGATTTTTTTTTTTTAATTTCCTTTTGGTTAAATTGAATATTACCTCCTGCAGCTTCTTCCGTCGACCTTTGGATTCAACAGGAAAGCGTTGCAGCATCAAGAAAAGTCTGTCAAGGAAGACACTCAGAAATGCGATACAAAAAATGGATAGGGCAATGAGAGGATTCTAAATATGTATACACATAATTCAAGTACACATGAAATTCGAAATTTAATCTATCTAAGAATAGAATTTGATAAGTCCCTTAGTTCAACACATAACTGATGATAACTCCAATCAGTTAATTTCCCAAACAGAAATCCATTTGGAAATCTAAAGGTCCCCTTAAGGTCAAACATTTTGTTTGGGCTGCATTGCAAAGTAGCTACTTTCTTTGGAACAATTGTTTGGGGTTCTTGATGAGCAAAGGAATCCTACTTCCAAGCTATTAAAGGTTATGGTCAAAAGAAAGAGGCAAATATTTTGAGGTAGTTTCTATCAATTTTTCCTTTTTTCTCTTTTAGGGTTTGTTTGTAAGTTTTGATTTTGGAGGGAAAAGGAGGGGAGAGGAGGACTTGTAATGTAAAATTATATTACAATTCCTCCCCTCTCCTCCTTTTCTCTCCAAAATCCAAACTCACAAATATACCCTTAAGGTAGTGTGTAATTTATCCAGTTTTTTGGTGTACTTGGTTGGACCACAATGCACTCATAATGAAGGTTTTGCTGGTCTTCTGCTTGAGTGCTACAACAATAGCCATCTCTGAAACCCCTGATGCAACCTTAGTCTGACTGCAGTAGGTTCTATCATTTTTTTTTTCCTAAGGTAGTGTGCAATTTATCCCATTTTTTGGTGTACTTGGTTGGAGCACAATGCACTCAAATGGTTTTGCTTGCTGTTTAAATATGCTCAAGGATAAGATTCACTTTTGGCCTCAATGATGCAGCCATCTCTAAAACCCCCGATTCAACCTTGGTTTTGACCCTGATTAGAACTCAAAATCTCAAGCCTCTCCATGCACTGGTTCAATGTCCGGGTTTGATTTTGAAAACATTGGTTACAAATTATTCCAAAATCCAAATCATGTCACATTAAGTTGAAAATTGGAACAAACAACTACCTTCCACCATAGAGAAGAAAGCCAAGGGCTGCAAACAAAGAGACCCCTGTCGCAACCAAGGAAGAACATTAAAATCATGATTAATAAAAATCTGATACTCACACCACACAAAAAAAAAAAAAAAAAAACTCTACTCTCTAACAACAAACCTGCAAAGAACACCTTAGACAATATGAGCAGCAAGCTTATAGGTTTCCACCATAATACCAACCACAAAGCAATCTGAAGCCAATTTAAAAGGGGGAAAGAGTTACCAACAAATTCAAACTAGTCAACATGAACATAACAGCTACTCAAAACTTCAAATTGCAGAAGAACTGATGACACAAGTTTAATACATTTGAATATTATAGATTATTAATTTTACAACTTTTAGTCGCAAGGAACAGGAAATCAATTCATCTATGCAAGTAGATAGCCCAACTGACTTCCAAAACATTTTAACTACAGCTACCACTAGCGTAATGCCATTCCATCCATAGGTTTGTCTTCCAATTATTTTTACACAGAGATAGAAACATTGGGAGTGGAAAGACAGTTTCATTTGCCGGAATGGTGAGCTTGTTCGGTCAAGTGGGAGTTGGCTATTTTTTTTTATCCATTGAGAAACAGTTTTGGACAGGTCAGGTTAAGGTAAGGCAGGCTAACCCATCTTCACAGCTCTAGCTTCCCCCCACCCACCAAGAAAATGAAGTGCAACCTAGACAACTAGTGCGCTGCCCGCAAGTGAAATCTTGGGCAAGAGTTTTCACCTGAATAACATAAACCACAGCATTAATTGTATAGAAACTTGGTCTGAGTCCATCAGTTGATACGGCACGTGCCTGCAAAACATTTAACATCAAAGTAGGAAATCACTAATCAGGCCATCGAATAACAAAATGCAACGCCATGTAAAGAAGGAAATCAACAGCAAATTCTTAAACTTGCCTGGTAATAAATCTCAGCCCAGAACAGGACCAAAAGCGCATAAGTTGTGAAGAAAGCAAGACTTGGCATGTCAAGTAATACATGTTGGACAATCTACACATAGAGAAAGGCAGACCCATCAGATGCTATAATCATGAAAATTCACACTCATAATTTGCATGTCAGCATTGAAAAATAGCTCAGAGAATCCATTCCTACCTCTGGCTGTAACTTTTGCACATTCCGACGGAAGACGAAAACTAAGCATCGAACTGTAAAACCAGAAACAGCAAACAAAACGAACAATTTTTAAAAAAATTACATATTTAAAAATTGGAAAGCAAAAAAATAGAAAAAGAAGATTTGAAGGATACAAACCCCCATTCACCAAAAAATTGAGAAAGTGAAAGACCTTCTGCGTGGTCCATCCATACTCCGGCACTCTCAATTGTATCCGAACCAGTTGAACCTATAATTACAAGATACTAGTAATTACAATCAATAATCTAATAAATCTTAATTTTGAAGGGAAAACCCTAAACCTAACCCCACATTGGATGAAACAAAAAGGAAGAGGATGAGGTTGGATTGAGGAGGGGGGGAGAGAGAAAGAGAAGTACCAACGCGACGGCGGCTACGACGCCGTAGAGGACAGCGAGGATGTGGAAGATGCGATCCTGCCAGACAGGGGAGTCGTTGATGTCCTGCCACCAGTTCGACGATTCCGTCAGGTTAAGGGTGGCCGCTGCCACTACCGCCGCCGTCTCCGCCGGCACGCCTCTGGCCACCATCTGGAATGGGAATCGAATCTTCTTCTTCTAGGAACCGGAGGAGTTATCAATTCAATCTCTCTCAGAAGGATGAAGAAGAAGAAGAAAGAACCAGAATCCAATCGCAATTATTATAGTTCCTATCACAAATATTCAAATGTTTATTTTATTTTTTAAAATTTATTTTTTTCTTTTGAAAAAAAGGAAAATAATTTTGTTGGTTTTTGTTGGGTTTGTGGACAGGGCCGGCGAGAGGGAAATAATTTGGGGGAAGGGAAGGAGAGAGGAGAAGAGCGGAGGGCAATGATGATGATGGAACAGGGCGGTGACCGGTGATAGCCGGTTTGTCGCTTTTATTTTGGGGACACTCTCCTTCAAGAGTAACCGAAAATCCAAGCCTGGCGGTGCCCGCACGTAATCATGTAAATCTTGTCTTCTATTAATTTATATAATTTTAATTTTGATGCACTTATGGATGTATCTTTAATTCTTTATTGACCTCCAAGTATATACATGTATATATTTTTGGTTATTTGTATAATTTTTTTACACAATGTATATAAATTAAATATTAATTTCATTTGGCTTTCTAATTATAAACACGTGCCTCTTATGACCCATTTAATTTGCTGGCATTACCTATCTGTCTCCATGTACAAAAAAATTAAATGCACTACACGTGTAATTCTTGTTTTTATACAAAGAAAGTTTAAGACTTGCTGAAATTTGATTAGTGGTTTTTGAGCAAGTTGAAGGTATCGATGTAAGGAATTATGTAATTTAATCATGCTTAAAACCGTTGTTCTTGAATTGTCGTCAGACGGTTTGGTTGAACCTGAACTAGTTTACTATTTAGTTTGGAGGCGGAGGCTCCTAGGACCTTCGTCTGACTGGAGATAAAAAAAATAGTCTACCAAGAAAGACTCAAGTAGAAATAAAATACAGTGATATATGTAATGACCCATTCATTCAATAAAGCAAGAAGTATTTTCATGTTTAGCTTGATCGAGGAAAAGCTCAAGTTTTCGATCCCATTAAATTCACTTGTCTTCATCAAATCAAAATCAAATCGGTCACAATTGTTACATGTTAAGATACGACTCAATAATCTTTCTTTTTTTTTTCCAAAAAAATTTTATGTACGACTCAATAATCAATTCAACTATTCAACTTGTACAGGTACTTAAATATAAAGATGTATAGTTAGCAAGCAATGGTATACTGCTTGATCAAAAGTTTTTATGGATGCTGCTAGGTCTTGTAGTTATTAATATTTTAAGCATCTAATATATCAGTATATCAATTCATATACACATAAGTAAAAACATATGAACTCGATACTTTGATTTGTTTGAGCTACTTCAACCTCACACTTAGAGATATTAAATTGAACTTTAATCAATAAATAATCAAATTAATTATCTATAATACTTGGAATTAGATTTATTTAATGTTTCATTGAGAGATCAAATCAAATATTTAGTAATTTATTTATTCTATGTATAATAACAACTCGTTTGCATGCGTCTCGTGGTCCCGATGATCTTTTTCAGTCCATAAAAACTTAAGTATCATGTTGGCGCCTCCCTGGATGTTCACCTATTCCTCCGAGGCTTATCGATCATCATTCTTCCAAGTTATTATTAATCTACAGAGATCTTAATTCTTCACCCATAATGACACCTGTCAAATACACCCCTCTCACCTTACTCATTTTGGGGATGGAAATTCCAAGTTACCTTGATGATTTATATGGCAGGTTGGTTTCTTGATAAACGGTGGAAGTCTATCTTGTTTCGGAACAAGCCAACTACTAACTTTCTATCGTCTCTTATTCTTTACATTTGAAAATTGTAAACATCTTCTCTATTTCATAAAGCTCTGAAAACTTATGCCCCCCATGCTTATCCCAATGAGGTACCAGCTCATCATGTAAATGACAACATGTAAGAGGAATTTACGGTATACCATGCTGAAGTGTGGCTGAGGGGAGTCTGGATCCTCTCATTTTTACTTCAAACAGGAAATTGTCGTGTTTACTCAATTTTGGTCATTTATTGCTCTCACATACAAATCAAAGGCTCACATTTAAACAGCTCATCACTTAAATAAAATAAGAAAAACAATCAGATCTATTATTTTTAAATAAAGAATAATACTCAAAGAAAATGACGTTTATGGGAAGGTTAGTCCAGTGAGGAAACAAAAGGAGAGTGTGAGAAGAGACGCCCGCAGGGGGGTGGGGGATAATTTTGGTAACTCATTCGAAAAATAGGTAAATTAGAAGAGGTTGGGGGTGAGAGATAATTTTGGTAACTCATTCAAAAAATAGATAAATTAAAAGAGGTTAGGTATGTTAAACAATTAGAAGAGAGATAAATTAAATTTCAATAAATCTCCAAGAAAAAAGTGTAATTTACCTTTATCTTTCTTAAGTGCAGTTAACGGGGAAAAAAGAGGCGAGATCGTTTCTAAAAGTATGTTTCTAACCAGTACCCTAGGGTTAAAGAAATCCAAAAGGACAAGTTTTCAAACTTCATGGTGGATCAATAATTGTTTGCTAATCGGTTACTAATATTGTAACTCATAAATAGCCTGTTCGGCTTTTCTTTTGGAACCCCAAAACAATAGTCTGGAGCTCCAAGAGCAAAACCAAACCTACTAGAAGTAGAACAACCGTGACTTCTTTCATGATATGCACTTGACTCAAAATCATCCATCATCGTTACAAGAGAGTGGCTAATTAAAATTAGAATCTAAAGCTGAACGAGATGAAAATTCAACCACCAATGTAGAGCTAGTCAGAAGCTTCGTCTTCAGAAGCAGGAATTCTACGGAAGCGAGCAAAGGGTCGAAAATCCTGATGTACACTTTTGTCTGGCATCGTTGATCTCTTTCGCCTAATCGGAAAACCACAACCAGAAACTGACTCATACAAGCCCCCCATGTCCATATCCTTTCTATTATTAGCATTTTCATCAAGAAAACTGCAAAAAAGAACATTGATTAAAATCAAATCAGCGAACAATCGCTTCATTACCTGCTTCCCACAAGATGCTCTACGCGAATGCCAAGATAAATCTATAAAAACATGTAATTTGCCACTTCATCTTATGGTCAGCTAGGATGGCCCCAAAATATCATTTAATAAACAATTCATATCTTTAATATCGCCAAAACCCACCCTTAGCTATCCAATCACAATATATGTAAAGCGTAATTGAAAATAAAAGCAATAAATAAATTAAGATAAGATCCAGAGTATAAAAGTTGTGCATCAATTTCATCCAAAAATCATTCCCTCTTAAGATGGCATCAGTGCTTATTGCTTGGATTTTCATGCTAACGTATTACGCTTTCCAGATAAACTGGTCTTCTTTCTACGGAATATTGGACCAAATCATTTCAGGAAAAAAAGAACATGAGATAATAAGCCAAACATAAAAATATAATTCACAGAAGCATACTTCTTAGTCAATCCTTTTGCAAAATGGTAATCTTATTTTTGAAAAAATCACAAATTGAAACATATGATGTTGAAAGTCTATTTGAAAAGGGAAAACTATGAGGAGAGATACGTGTGTCTTTAGAGAAAGATTTGCAATCAAGAACAGTCATACCGTTGCCGAATTATATTAAAAGCTTCTTTAGTAGCGTATGGCAACCCAGTCTTTGGATCACGGTACCTACAGTATTCCAGAGAAAACTCCTTAGCAGTATGATTGATATAGCAGGAATAAACCAAGGAATATCTTTCAAATGATCTAATGATAATGCATGACAATTACAGCAATGGTTGCATCCATGATTTCAAGGATGAGTTAGGCATATGGGAATTTGAAAATCCAAGCAAGATTCAGCAGGGGTTCTAATAAGAAAGAAAGGTTTATGCTTACTGAGCAGGAATTCAAGTTTGGGAAGAGAAGAAATTCATAGAACTATACAGCAGAAAAGTCCACAAAATGCAGAAAAAGTAAAGTAGGCATAACACCTCACGTTTGGTTACAATAAACAAACTAGAAGAAAGCAATTCAATGCAGAATTCATAGAGCTGATAATTCCATACAAAGAAAGCATCATGGAACTTTGAAAAGATCACCATCTCTTATATTACAGAGGATGAACATAAAATCTTAATCATACATGAACTTGAACTTCCCTCAACCACAAAAGCCCATGAGTCTTAATAAGATATAAATAACATGAGTTCAAGCCTAAAGTCCAAACACAACTCATAACCAGTAACATACTAATACTAAATGTCACCAAGCAATTGAAATTAAAAGATCAGACATTAGAGAAAGTAACATATGGTAGGCACTAGGGGAAGAATGTAGTTGGAGTTTTATTTTATTTATCATAATGAACAATACACCAACATATGTGGAAAGTGGTAACTTCACTTTAGGCACAAGGGTGATAAAAAACTACATACTATCACATATTACCAGTCTAACCATTAGACGTTGGAGAAAACCTTCATAATAATCACCCTTCACAATATCCTAACATCTCCAGTAGAAGGCAAAAGCAAAATCTTCTGGACTATGAGCATCTTCAAGTATTGATACACACCGTGAATACGCTCCTAAGTCCTAACCTTCTCGAAAGTTTTCTCCAAGTACTTACCCTTATGATGAGCAAAATGCTTCCAATCAAAATTTCCTCAAAAGACCTAGTAACTACCTGTCCATTAGAGCTAGAATATATTGAACACCCTCCAAACCTCACTCCCTGTCTCCCTCTTCAAAGTTTTCACCTTATACTACTTGTCACCCTATCAAAGATACCAGGTTGGCATCCCCTACTTGCCCCATGAAACATTGGACTTATTCTGCCAATTGAGCTCTTTTTGTAAAGTAAAACAAGAAATCCTATTAGAGGGAGAGAAACACAACCAAGGCCTAAATAGACAAACCAAAAGATAACAAAGAGGTAGAACCCAAAACAATGTCCATTAGATGTGGTATGAAGAAAAATACTATCAATCAGTTCCAAATTGCACACATATGCTTCTCTCATCACAACCAGGATGGTGAAGAATAACAGTAACTACAAACTGGAAAATGAGCTCTTACTTGGCAGGCAAACCAGTGATTGCACAAACAGGTTGCTCTAGATCTGAAAACAAACACACAAAAAATCATATATGTAAAAGAACACTTTAAAATAACGCTATCTCGGCAATGTTGCAACACAGTGTGAGAAGCAATGCTACAGCAGTTTCCCTGGGAATTTAATTTCACCTATTGTAAAATTCATGGATAGAAGAAACAGAATATGTAATATTCTTTCATATAATAATGAATCAAATAGTCAATGTCATGAATCTGCTATTGGTACTAGCATATGAGGGACTCACATTGTACAGGTGTTGTGTCAATGTCTGAGTGAAATGAGGACCCCTTAGTGAACTCTAAATATGAACAGCCTGAAAAATTAACAGATTGCTATATGTAAAATGTCAACAATCTATTACCAAATCAAATGAATATAAAATGCAGTATCCAAAGACAATATTGTTATGCATTGACCTATTGTTACCATTTTTGGAAATGTATCGTATCTGTGGTCCATTATAAACAGTTTTATGCACAATTGCTCTTCTCTTAACTTCTTCCTCTCTAGCTAAAACACGCTCCAAGTTTCGCAAGTTCATAATTTCTGCGAAGTGAAAATTACAATTGAAAATGAGAAGGATCTTTAGAAGCTCAAGCAAGAAAACTATGGCCTAAAGCAACCAACAGATGTTAAATGTTATAATCCTGACCTGTTTGGGCAGCTTCTAAAAGCATCTCCTCTTGTGTCATTCTCTTCTCCTCACCTTCCTTCTTCTTTTTGACAGTTTGTGGCTGGAAAATGAACACCATTTTCAGACCAGGATCACAGAACGCAAGCCACATTGCATCAGTGCCTAAGATTGCAGGC
This sequence comes from Dalbergia cultrata, assembly GCA_031216105.1. Classification (NCBI taxonomy): domain Eukaryota; kingdom Viridiplantae; phylum Streptophyta; class Magnoliopsida; order Fabales; family Fabaceae; genus Dalbergia; species Dalbergia cultrata. Next base: position 61,814 of record JAVHNL010000375.1, on the reverse strand, counting down.
CATGTACTAATGGTAACACAATCGTACACAATACGATTAACAAACCATTGAGCATAACTTATGATAATTATACATCAAAGATCACTTGAAATTCTCTTGAAAAATAACATCAATACTGACTATTACTAAATGTTAATGTTCAAAACTGATCGAATACTGCATATAAGAAAACCCCAAAACGCACCAATTATCAAGATCCAAAAGGGATCACAAAACCTAGCAAACAAACAGAGAACACATTGATATAACATAAACAAGCACACTTGAGCAGTACCACTGCCAAGTTACCAACCTTCATCGATGCTTGCAGGGCACGCATGGCATCTCTCTCAGCTTGGCGAACAATTACCGCAGTCCTGGTGGACTTCCTGATCATCCTCTCCCCTGCATCATCGGGGCCATCATGGTGTTCCCCATCAGCAGCCCGTCGCGCTGATTTATCATCATCATCATCCTCCTCCTCATCCTCACCCTCCTTGGGAGAATGTTCCAACTTAGCCAAAACCTTCTTCTTTTTCTTCTTCTTCTTCGCCAATGTCTTCCCAGGAAATATTAGCCGTCTCTTCTTATGCACCCTAAAATTGAGAATTTATAATAATAATAACAATAATAATAATCAATATTTCATATATTATTGGTAAAAGAATCCCTAATTAATCATCAAGAAAATACATAGAGAACCTTTCATCCGCAGCATCGTTTTCAGGTTGTTCATCAGGTTCAGATTCCTAATAGGAAGCATCAGTCATTAGATAGAGTGTTAGTTAGTTCCTAATCCTAAGCCTAATCCTAATCCTAATTTGATTATTAAACGAATAATAATGAATAGAGAATCGTAATACATCGTCGTCGAAGTCGCTGTCGAATTCGTCGGCGACCTCGGCTTCCTCCTCGTAGTTGTCATCATCCTCTTCATCTTTGAGAGCGTCCTGGTTCCAGAACACGTCGTCCTGCTGAACCTCGTCGTCGAGGAGCTTGGTCATCCTCTTGCCTCTGGTGGCGCGTGATGCACGCTCCAAAAGCACAATCGGTGGCTCTGACGCTGAGCTCTCCATGCTTCACTCACTGCAGACTCAATGGACCGATTCACAACACTTTGAAAGTAGTTATTTGGGATATATTGGAACCCCAAAATCCCACACTCGCGAGAACACTGCAACAATTTCTTCACACTATTAGGATACCCACTGCACTTGCAATGCAGTGGGTTACGGGTAAAAAGAAGGGGGAAATCAGAATAAAAATAAAATAAAATTGAATTGCACTGAAATCAAATCGAACTAAATCAGACTGGATCGAAATATCCTTATATAGGCTTAACAAACCAACCGGACATTTAATACAGGTAGTAAATTGGTGGTGCATAAATACATCATCCAACCATATTAAATTCCTTTTTTTAAATTCTACAATTACTTATTTTATCTAATTATGTAAAATTATACACTTTACTTTTATCATTTAATTTAATATTCTTCCTATATTTTAGTAAATTTTATTTTCTACACATTTTGAACTTGTCTTTACTAATTCATGATCTTATTTTAAATGGCTAGTGTCTGTTATTTAACCATTTGATCTATCATTTAAAATAGATATTAATACAAAATAAAATATTAAATTCAAATATAGAAACTAAAATTACTATCACACAAATTATTTTATGAAAAAGGCAATGTTACATTCTGGACGACTTTTTCACCCAAAAAAAATGAAAAAAATAATTATTTACGGATTTATAACTAGTCTAATATTATTTATCAATATACACTAAATGTAAAATGGCCAACAGTAAAATGGTATACTGAGCATAAATCGGCTAGCTGTTAAACGATTTACTGACTGACGCGTCTGACTATACAACGATTTAACAGGTACACGTGGGAGTGGGAACAGTGCCAGCACTAAATCGACTGGCAGCTGGCCGATTTATGCACGCCAATCTCTTGCAAAACTAAACATTTTATGCTAAAGTAAACTTACAAAATTTAAACCTTATATTTTGTCAGAAAATAAGTTATCAGGAAATTTCTAACCTTAAACTACACCAAAGTAAACTTACAAACTATTATTGAACTTGTACAATAATCAAAATAAAGATAGCTGAGCCAAAATAAAGTCACATTACTAAATTATTATCAACATTAATTATTCATAAATAAAACATATTATAATTTCAAAATTTAACAAATTATTATAAACCTGATTTAACGAACAACAAACATAAATTAAACTAAACTTACATACTGAAATAAATATGAATATATATAAATAAATATACCACAGTTTTAAATACATACACTAGATTATTCAAATAAAAAAATACACAATAACAAGTTATTAGTTCCTACAACTCCATAGAGTAAAAAAATTCATTAAACTTGTGATATCTCAAATAAAGAAATAATAATAATAATAATTATTATTATTATTATTATAGTTAATAGTAAACTATGAGCATACATATGCATTATAGTTAGTATATTCATTTTAGTTAGTTGTGTTACATGCATTATAATTTAAATATGCATTATAGTTAGTAGTGTTAATGCATTATAGTTAGAATATGAATTAAAATTACTAAGTGTAGTTAGCATTAATATTAATTATTATTATTAAGTCTAGATATATGACACTAATATTAATTATAATTATTATTACTAAGTGTAACTACCATTAGTATTATTATTATTAAGTGAACCTAACATAAATATTATTTAATATTATAATTACTAAGTGTAGTTAGTATTAATATTAATTATTATTATTATTAAGTCTAGATATATGTCACTAATATTAATTATAACTAATATTACTAAGTGTATCTAGCATTAGCATTATTATTATTAAGTGTACCTAGCATTTATATTAATTATAATTAATATTGCTAAGTGTAGCTAGCATTAACATTATTATTATTTAGTGCACCTAACATTAATATTATTTAACATTATAATTATTAAGTGTAGCTAGCATTAATATTAGTTATTATTATTATTAAATCTAGATATATGGCACTAACATTAATTATAATTAATATTACAAGTGTAGCTAGCATTAGTATTATTATTATTAAAGTGTAAATAGCACAAATATTATTTAACATTATAATTACTAAGTGTAGTAGGCATTAATATTATTTATTATTATTAGTAAGTATAGACATATAGCACTAATATTATTTATTATTATTATATTTGTGTATAAATACATGTGTGTAGGAGTGTGTGTAAGAAATGTTTAGTTTCATTTTGCTAAGTTTTGCTTCTACATCCTCTAAACCAAACCTCCTCTAAGCCAAATCTCCTCTAAGTCAAACCCCTTTTTTGGCCGAATTCATCTCTTGTCAAGCTCATAATCCTCGTGGCCAAACTTCAGTGGACCTAACTAATCATCTCTTAAAACGTTGTGACGCTCCCTCCCTTTAATCGACGAGTTTGGTTACTTGTACCATTCCAATTTTCCAAAATCAAGTTGTTAGTAGAAGCACACTCCCGACTATCAAAGGTGAGTGGGTTTAAGCTCATGACCATACTTTTGGTCATTATTAATATATTTTCAAATTATATGAATTATTTATGAAATTTTAGAATAATTTATGTCAAGAGAACATGTTGTTATGAATTATGTCAATTTTAGAAATATTATCATGAGAACTAATTATTTTGGAAAACTCATGGGACCATGCTTTGTATTTAATTATTTAGATTTATTTATTAGTTAGAAAATATTTTAAATCTCAGTTTTGTATGAAATTATTACTATTATTTTTTTAGCCAATAAATAGTGATAAACAGATCAGCGAGTTAGCAATTAGGATTGATCGTTAACCTTGGTACCAAGTGGTCCACTAGAGGACTAGCTCACCCACAATAAGGAACCTAGTGAGGTGTCCATTTATGGGACCTAGTTAGGTGCCCATCGATTAGCCATTGGCTCGTATTTAGCTATTCAAATTTCAGATAATTATGTACAGAATAATTCATGTTTCTCTACTAATTGTTGCTATAGATTCAGTTAATTTATATGTAATTATATATGTAATATATTTCAGATCAATTGCATGTATATGTTATGTATTTTGTTATTGTCCCATGTGGGTTGTGAGTGGAGGCTCGCTCACTGAGTTTTGATGAACTCACCCCTCTCTTTTCCTTTCCCCTACAGACATACGATTCTGAGTTCAGTTGTACCACAGAATCCTCCGCAGTAGTGCTACAGCTTCCTTGGTGAGCTTCGCTTTGAAGTGGAGCTTATTGTCAATTATGTCAGCCTAGTAGTGCTCCAATAAATTGTGTAGGCAGGATCCCCGGACATGCATGATATTATTTTCAGAATTTATGTTTTAGAAATAATTCCATATTATCAAGTTTTAGTTGAACTTGACATATTTTAAATAAATTTGGGTTATTTATGCATATTAGTCCACGTTACTGGAGGCTGTGGGGACTCCAAATCCTCCGTCTTGGCCACGTTCTCTAGGTGGGTCGTGACAAAACTATTTCAAGTAATTTAGCTCCTACAAGTACAAAAATTAAAAATATTTCAATTAAACTAATGGTTAGTACTTACTATTTGTAAAGTTAAGTTATTTGTCTGCTTCTTAATTAAGTTTTACTTATATCTAAAAGTGCAAATTATATTCAAGTCAACATAAATAAATTTTAGAAGTTATAGCTATAGATCTAACTTTGATTTTATAGGTAGGAGTTATTTTTCCATGCAAAATAAATAAAATAATAAAAGACTTGCTCAAATACATTTGCATAAGTCTTATGACTATAACATAAATGAGTTGAGGAGTTAATGGAAAGATCCACCGGTCCTTTTGGTCTTTTTTATTTTTTGAAAAACAAAATCTAGCTTAGTTGCTATAACTATATAAATTAAAATAAATGAACTATACTTTTCAAATTAAAATAATTGAACTATAGTTTAAGGTTAGAAATTTTCCAATAACTTATTTTTTGACAAAAAATAAGGTTTAAATTTTGTAAGTTTACTTTAGTGTAAAACGATTAGCTTTGAAAATGGTATGGCATGCATAAATCAGCCAGCTATCAGCCGATTTAGTGCTGACACTGTTCTCACGTGTACCCGTTAAATTGTTGCACAGTCAAACACGTCAATCAATAAATTGTTTAACAGCTAGTCAATTTATGTTTAGTATACCGTTTTATTGTTAGCCGTTTTACATTTAGTATATATTGGTAAATAATATCAGACCACTTATAAATTCTTAAATAATCATTTTTTTCATTTTTTTTTTGGTGAAAATGCCCATTCTAGACACCCAAAATAACTTTTTTCACTCAAAAAATCACATTTCATGCATTTAAATAATATTTTAAAAATAATTAGAATTTCAAAAAAGTCAATTTTCAACTTTTTTCATAGAAGCAAAAAGAAAAGCTTTTAAAAAAGAGTTAATGCTCATTTTAGTCCCTCACTTTTCACTCATGAGTCATTTTAGTCCCTCACTTTTAAAGTGAGTCAAATCAGTCCTCAACATTACAAAATGTGAGTCAAATTAGTCCCTTATTTCACTTTTATTTAACATTTTATCAATTAGATGATGATATGTAACATTAAGTTATATATTATCATATTATGTGTCATCTAAAGTAGAATGAAGTTTAAAATAATTTATTTTGGTATATAAAATTGTACAAAATGAGTCAATTTAAAATGTATGATGAATATTTAAATGATTTATTTTGTATAATTTTAAACATCAAAATAAGTCATTTTAAAATATATTCTACTTTAGATGACATATGGTATGTCAAAGTATCACTTAATGTTATTAATCATCATTTAATTGATAGAAAATTAACTACAATTGGGTTAAAGGACTAAAATGACTCACATTTTGTAATGTTAGGGACTAATTTGACTCATTTCAAAAGTCAGGGACTAAAATGACTCAATAATAAAAAGTGAGAGACTAAAATGAACACTAACTCTTTAAAAAAACTAGTTTTCAACTTTTCCAATTACATATAAAATTTAAATTCCATAATGATTTTTTTCAAAAAGTTTGGAAACAACGCACCCTAAATCTAGCATGGCAAGGGGATCCTATCTTAAACCCATCACAACTTTTTCTTCAAGTCACCCCTAGCTAGGCTCAGAAGCTTTAGGTAACCTTAGTTGCAAGATCAGAGCATACGAGTTGCTAATTCGCAGCTAAAAAGCTAAGAACCACCATTGATAGGAATTTTCAAGGTCAACACCAATACAGCTTTGCTCGAGGATGAGGAAGCAATTGGTATTGCGATTGTGGTGGTTTGGGACTAGAATGAGCATTTTCTGGCAGTTAAATAAAAAAGAAGCCATGTGCGAAGAGCATACACGATATGTGTGGTGCTTGGGCTAGAGCCGGCAATGGAAGTGGGGATTAAATGTTTGATTATAGAAGGTGTCAATAACCATATTTTAGAGGGTTTTGGTTTAAGTGTGGTGGATCTATTTTCCACAAGACTAATCCTCTAAAGCTTATAGCATTCCTTCTTAGCTTAATTTTTCATAGGGCTTAACGTGCTCCAAGGTAATAGGGTAGCTGATAGGTAGAGCCATTGAAATGGACCAATTCAATAGGCTAATTTGAATAAATAAAAAAAATGTGTATGTTGGGTTGAAAAAATTGGACTAAAGATAAAAATTGATCCGACCAGCTAAGTTCGATTTGACCAGACATGAATAGGCCTCTCCCTCTTTGGGCTGGGCTAGACTAGACTGATGACTCGAGCACTTATTTTTTTATTAAATAATTAACTGCATACATGAGCTATTACTATTTGAATTTGGACTTCTTACCCCTTTTTTAACTTAAAAAGGTTTAAACTAAATACAAATATTGACAATTTTTTTTTAAATTCACTTCTTTCTTACATCGAGCTAACTTGTTAAAGTTCAATTATTAAAAAAAATCAAGTTTATTTTTAGTTCTCACATAAAGCGAGAATAAGATCTTGACTAACTAATATTTCATATTTTTATTTTAAAAGGAAAAAACTAAACAAGAAAAAAATTGGGGCCAATATGTGACCTGAATAAATCATGCTAGGCTAGTAATTTTCTAGCTGGGAATTTACTTCACCCAAAGTGACTTGGCCCTTTTGGAAAACTTTACTAATAGGCTAGCCCATTTAGTAAAAGAAGGATTGGGTTATTAACGGTTTGTTTTGTTTTAGTTTTTAGATTTTGTAAAAGAAATATTAAAAATTATGAAAATTATAAAGTATAATTTTTATTTTCAGCAGTTTTCATAATTTTGTGAATGAATTAATAAGAATTGAAAAACTGAAAATAAAAATTGAGAACTGAAACCTCAAAACAAATAAGACGTAAGATTCCCAAACGTATATGGGATATACTCTTTTTGAATTATAGAGTTTGAATAAATTAATATTTTCCATGAAAAAATATGATAATTTTACATATGTGCTGAATAAAAATTTAAACAATATATATCACTCACTACCAAAGAAAAACTAAAATTCAAAAAAATATCTATAATAGTAAGCGATTATTATACTAGACAATTACTTAGTGTGATTTGGTGCTTTTTTTTTTATGTCAATAATTAAATTATTTTCTTTATCCTTTTGTTATTACTTTTTTTATATTCTTTTGTTATTACTTTAAACTATTATTATTGTTATAGAAAATTAAACTTACTAAAAAATATCAAATTTTCACCTTAAATATAATGAATGGAAAATTAATTTTATCCCACTAAACATATTTCAGATCCTAAATTTTAAAAATATGTTATTTGGTCCATGAACTTTATTGAATATGCAAATTCACTATTTCATTAATTTTTTTATTAATTGTTAGTAAAAATATTATAAATTCAAGAAAATTTAGAGTATTAGGTGATATATTTTTAAAAATTTAAGGGATCAATTTGTAGATGTTATAAAGTTCAACGATATTACACTCATTTGAACTAAAATGTACATTTATAAAAATTTAATTTGCTCAATTTTAAACTTTAGAAATTAAAATATGCAAGACATATAATTTTTTTTATTTCTTATGATATTTATCATTGGGTGCAATAACTAATTTTTTATATATTATAAATTCATTTACGAAAATAGAAGATTACATGCTTTAAAGCTGGTCCGCATGACATATAATTTAGTATATAAAGTGCAACTTTTCCAGAAAACAAAAATAGTTTCATTTAATCGCATGGTCCGATGGCAAGTGTAAACATCAAACATTGTATAGATTTTTTAGCGTATTACATTTTTTTTTTAGTGTATAACAATACAAATATCTGCGCAAATTAATTTAAAATAGCTTAAAATTTAGTAATAAACCAATTTGATTTATTCATTCATTGACACGTGCATTGGACGAAAGGTAGTTGTTGAGTTGGTTGCTTCCACAGTGGCATCATAGGCAGCCGGGAAAAAAAAATCGGTGATTATTTTAGATTAAAAAAAAGGCTGCTTGCGTCCAAAATTCAATTTCAGACCTGGGTTTGCTTCCTTCCTCGGTTTGCTCACCTTTGGAAAAGAAGCCTGTCACTTTCACTCTTTCATTTCAGTTATTCATTATCACAAACACACAAGTTGCACCTCTTCTTTCTTTCGTTTTTTTTCTCTTCCCGGTGTCTGACACATCCCATTGCCATGGCTATGTTGATGTATAAATAATTATCTTTTGAGTTTCACGCTGCTAAAAACAAATTCGCCGTTTTTTTCAGCATTCCGAGGATATTTGCTTCTTTTTGTTATCCATAAAAATCTGCTATAAAAATATCTCTTTCAATCCTATTCTCATCATTTTCTGTGCTCCAAGGAAAGAGGGTGTGAAGGAGAGAGAGAGTAGAAGATATGGGTTCCGTTGATGATGATTCATCGCTCGTGGAAAGGGGTCTTCTTCAGGTTCACCCCTTTTAACTTTATTGTATATGGTTCTTCCTTTACTGAGTTTTTTTTTTTACTCTCCCTAAATTGGATCATTGATGTTGTAAGAACAGTTTGACTTGGCCCAGATTCTAAAAATTCGTCCCTTTTTTTTCGTTGTATGGAGTTTTAGCTTGTGATTGGACAAGGATAAAAGATGAATCCTGTTTGCTTCTGTTTCTTGTGCTGAATTGCTGATGATTGGCCAACCATTAGGTTTGGATTAGCTGAACAAATAATAAATATAAAAAAATACCCACTCTTTTAATTGTAGTTCATTTTGTTTGGTGTGATGTTGACCTGCCCTTCAGACCTCATCTGTACTAAATTGGACACACAGTTCAATGATGTTGGATCTAAAATTTTATATGCTTTATCCTTGTTGTGAAGATTAGGGTTATTAACAAACATTGAAGGTATTGGTTTGTTTTATCTGCAATTTAATAGTATTCGAAGCAGTGCTTCTGTCACCATTACTTCAAATTACAATCATTTGGAAATACAGAGTAAACATTAGTACCGTGACAATGAAAAGAAAATTCAAGTGTTATTTCAGTCGGTGCTTTAAACCTGAAGTGGTTTTATGCTGTGTGTTATAATTGTCTATTTTGTATCTGAAGGATGAAGAGAGCAGACAATACACAGGAGATGGCTCAGTTGACTTTAAAGGGAGGCCAGTTCTTAAGCAGAATACTGGCAATTGGAGAGCTTGCCCATTTATCCTTGGTAGGCTTTCGCATTACTCTCATCTTATCCATCAAATAGTCTGTTTTTGTTGATTGAGTTTTTTTATGTTATATGAATAACAGGCAATGAGTGCTGTGAACGTTTGGCTTACTATGGCATTGCAACAAATCTTGTTACCTACCTTACCGGCAAACTACATGAAGGAAATGTCTCTGCGGCAAGAAATGTCACCACCTGGCAAGGCACTTGTTATCTTACACCTCTCATTGGAGCTGTTCTAGCAGATGCTTACTGGGGACGATACTGGACAATTGCTGTTTTCTCCACAATTTATTTCATTGTAATTGCTAACTAAGATAGCTTTAGTCAAATAATTTTCCACCCATGTCTCTCTCTTGATATACTGCTGAAAACGTCCTACACAACTTCTTGGAGTGCTGAAGCAAAATACAAAGCTGCATTATGCCAATGTTTCACCTTTGCATAAGATTTGTGGGCACATTCAAGGCATATGCATTATGCAGTATTTTGCAACTTGCATATTTCAATTTCTAATGATGATAGGATGTTATTATCAGTTCTGGGTTTCTATGTAGAACATGAATCCTGTTAGACATGTTAGGGTAAATGATTAGAAAATGGTGAAGGTTTGGAAGAAAGGCCAATATTCTGCTTTAAAAGAAATATTGATAAAGGAGAATCAGTGACCAACTTTGAGTGTTCTATGATTTTGACTTCTTCCTTCCACTGCATTATATCTACTCCAAATTTAAACTTCTTACCATGGAAATGAGGAATTGTGGAATTATTTTTTTTTAAAGGCGAATTAAGAATTCAACTTGAGCATTGAATATAATGGTTAAAATCATTATCATTTTTGACACGTTTTACATTAAATAATGGGAATGATTGGTGTTTATATCAGCCTGTTGGTATTCTTTGTCATCATTGTTTTCCATGCATGCTTTGTTTTACATGTTTCCTTATTCAATTTTCTTTGCATGTTGTAATCTGTGGCATGGCTGTTTCATGCAGGGAATGTGTACAATGGCTCTCTCTGCATCCGTTCCTGCATTGAAGCCTGCAGAGTGTTTGGGTTCTGTATGTCCCTCAGCTACTCCTGCACAATATGCTGTGTTCTTCTGTGGTCTGTACTTGATTGCACTTGGGACTGGTGGAATAAAACCTTGCGTGTCATCTTTTGGTGCGGATCAGTTTGATGATACTGATCCCAGTGAAAGAGTTAAGAAGGGATCCTTTTTCAACTGGTTTTACTTTTCTATCAACATAGGTGCCCTTGTATCAAGCACTTTTATTGTGTGGATTCAAGAAAATGCAGGATGGGGTCTTGGATTTGGGATTCCTGCGTTATTTATGGGGTTAGCTATTGGCAGTTTCTTTTTGGGCACATCCCTCTACAGGTTTCAGAAACCAGGGGGGAGCCCTCTCACAAGAATGTGCCAGGTTGTGGTTGCATCTGTCCAGAAAAGGGATCTGGTTGTGCCTGAGGATAGTAATCTCCTGTATGAGACACCTGACAAGAGTTCTGCAATTGAAGGAAGTCGGAAACTGGAGCACAGTGATGAACTGAGGTAAGTGTCTATGATTTGAGGTTGCTGTTGTAGTGTTGTTAACTTTCATTGTCCAATACAGGAAAAGCAGTGTCTTATCACTCATGTTAACTTTCTAATTTTCTTGCTGAATGCATTTTGTCTTTCTGCCAAATTCAAAATTGTTGACAGTATTGTGAAATATTAGTGTTGATCAAACATTATAGAAATAGAAGTCAGTCTGTGTTACTGTCTTAATGACCAGAACTTTTAGGACTTGATTGGGACACCAGACAAGGCTTGGTGGGACAGGATTAAAAATACAGCTTTATATACGGTGTTTGGAGTACATGAAAGATATCAGACGTCTATCTAGCCATCTACTTTCACTTAGTTGGTGTACGCTTGATTTTGGATGTTATTTAATTCTTTACATATAAGTAAAGGTAAATATGGTAGCATTAGAGTCCTGACAGGATATTATCTGGATCAAAGTTAATAATTTTTATTAATATGTTATCTCACAGGCTTGTTTGAAGTTGTTAGGATCCACTAGTTAGAGATTAGTTAGGGAAGTTAGTTAGTTAGTTAGTTAGGGGATTAGTTGACTATAAATAAGGAAAATATGGTTTAGTTAGAGTGGCTTTTGATCATTTGTAGTTGAGTTTTAGAGAGATTGGAGACTCTATATTCTCCTAGGGTTCATACTTGTATCATTCCTTAGGGATTCTTGGGTATTACCAAGGGTTCTCATCAATAAAGAGTATCATTTAGTTGTAGCCCTAACATTGGTATTAGAAGCTTCGTATCATCCTGGGAAAAACTTCCATGGAGGCAATGGAGCATCAGGAGTTTCCTGTGTTTGATGGAAAAAATGGGTATTGATGGATCATCTGTGCAGGGCAGTTTTGGGATGACATTCGAACACCAAAGGCACAGAGGCTGTTCGAGGCAGAGAAGGGGTTATCCAGCCAAACACTAAGATGGTGTCGGTTATGGAAGCAGTGCAACCCCAATGCAACAATGTTTACCTTCCAAGTGGCGTTTCTCCACCGCTACCAGCCAGATTTTAGTCCTGTTTTGTAAAAGAGGTCGTTTGCATCGTTCTTGATAGGTCTTCTGAGGTAGACTAAGAAATGGGCCCACGAAAGAGTGATCATAGGGAGAACGATGACGGCAATCTACGACAACTGGCCAAGAAGAGAAAGGGCACAGCTCGGGAGGAGCAAGGCAAGGAGGAAGCAGTCGGGTGGCTAGAAGCGAAGATTGGAGGACGAAGCACAACCACATTTCACGCTACAAGTGCGGTGGTCAAAGGTATGTCATCAAAGGCCACGGCGCCCGGTGGACGACCTCCGAGTTCAGAGTATGCAAGGGAGTTGATGGCGGTGGGAAGAATGCCATTTTTTACGGTGGCAGCGTCATCTCAGGCGGAGACGCTAGCGGCTGCATAGAAGTCAACAGCGGCGAAGGTGTCAATAGTGAAGACAGAACCCAAGGCCAAGAAAAAGCATCCGAAAGTGGGTCGCACATCCTGAGAAGAGAAGAAGCCCCATAGGCCACTACAGGGTTTACGCGGCAGTGACGCCGGTGATTCGTGTAGCGGTGAGGGCACTGACGGGCGTATTTCTTGTCGCTGCGGCATCTTTCCTTCAAAGAACTGGAGGGTCAGGTAGAACGACCACCACAGCAGGACCTTATGCGGCGGCCGGCGGGGTTTCCCCGACAGTGAGTGTGGCTATGGATGGAGACGCATGGAGAAGGGGGGGGAGGCATTGAAGCAACGGTGATGGTGAAGAAGAGAGAGATTAGGGCACAAGTGGGTCTGTAGTTAGGGTTACCCTTTATCCTAATGGGCCAAACCCAAATTGACAAGGAGAATGATTGTGGTTCTGGCCTAGAACGTTTCACAGTTGACCTAGCCCATATTCAGAACAAAGGGAAGTTTATGGTTTGGCTCCAAAAACTCTTTGGGATCCCTGCTTCTATTGCAATGGGCCAAGTTGGCTTAGACGTTGAAATTGCACAAGCAAATTGGATTGGGCTGTGTTCAATATGAAGAAGGGAATTATTCTGGGTTTTTGCTAAAGAAAATTACTGTTTTACTTTTGTTGTTGTGAGCACAAGTGTAAAGGAAAGTTTTAGCCTTTTATTTTTTAGGCAGTGGGACCTTGGTGGATTTTGGTTTGAATTCTTTTGTACCTCATCTTGAGAACAAGGTGAATCTCTAGGGGGGAGTAGTGTTAGGATTCATTAGTTAGAGATTAGTTAGGGAAGTTAGTTAGTTAGGGGATTAGTTGACTATAAATATGGAAAATAGGGTTTAGTTAGAGTGGCTTTTGATCATTTGTAATTGAGTTTTAGAGAGATTGGAGACTTTATATTCTCCTAGGGTTCATACTTGTATCATTCCTTAGGGATTCTTAGGTATTACCAAGTGTTCTCATCACTACAAAGTATCATTCAGTTTCAGCCCTAACAGAAGTGGAAGCCAATAATGTTGTTCTGACTCTGAATCATATGAAAAGTCTGACTACCATGTGACCTTTTTATGAACCTGGATGGCTATGATTTACTAAAGGCATATGTAATGAATGCTTGGGATGTTATATTCAGTAGAAACTATCTATGTTGCACACTAACCTTTTTTTAATCTGTTTTGCTGTCAAATTAAGTCAAGACTTCAATGTGAACCTCTATAGAGGGTTTTGGATTAGGACATCTGTGTTGTTCAACTTAGACTCTTCTGCGTCATTATCCCTTAGTGGCAGATATGAAGAAGTGAGCAATGCCAGCTTTACTATATAACCCCTGTTACACCCACTTCTGGTTTAGGACTCTCACATTTTGTGCTCCCCATAAGCTGTCATCCCCTCTTTAAAAATCATAGCTGTCAATCATGGTTAAAGCTGGAGCATGTATCAGGCAATTACTGCAAGTATTATGACTGCTGGCGCTCCAAGTTTCATCACCTCTTTATAACACAAGCTAGACTATTATCTACAGTAAATATCAGCAAGGCACAACTGCGTTTGAGAATGTCATGGGTAAACAGTGGCCTCCATGCTTATTTCCTTTGATCCCTCCATAAAATTATCAATGCAGTTGTTCAGTGGTAATTTATGTATGAATTACAGTGGTTTTGAGATCTATATATGATGAGAAATTCTTTTCTGCTGCTCGTTTCACTTTACCTGTAAGCTTAGATTGCAGTGTAAGTGTTTGATATGAAAGCAAGTTTGCTTAGCAAATTGCTGTGTCCTCATTTTATTGCCAATTTAGTCATTATTAGACATTTATGTGTCAACATTTTGGATTTTGCATTCATGACTGACCTTGCACACAATTGTTTTCTATTCTTGACTGTGAGAAACAACTGTACAAGATCTATTTGCTTGTCTGATTGAAGTTTCTTCTCTTTTCTTTCTTGAGGGGTGAGAAATATATTAGATTGTTTCAAGGTTTCAAATATAAGTAAGCTAATGTCATATTCATTGTTCTCTTCATTCTCCATTCCCTTTTAGTGAAAATATTGTTGTCTTGGATTGTTTTGTCAGCTGCATGGCTATATTGCATATAAACAATTTTCTTTTAGTAAGTTTATAGTAAGTTGAGAAATCCATTCCTAAAATTTTAATTTTTTGGTTTTTGTCCTACAATTGATCTGTTCTAATGTTGATAATGACTATAGTATCCTTGCAGACTGCAGAAGATTTACATTTCCTTTTAATACGTGGCATCTATTAACAGGTCTTCTGCACTCTAAAACTCCATTCTTTTGTTTTAATGAAGGTGCCTTGATAGAGCAGCCGTATTGTCTGAAACTGAGAGCAAAACTGGTGACTATTCTAATCCATGGAGACTCTGCACTGTGACGCAGGTGGAGGAATTGAAAATCTTAATCCGCATGTTTCCAATTTGGGCTACTGGGATCCTTTTTGCTGCTGTTTATGCTCAGATGTCAACATTATTCGTGGAACAAGGAACTGTGATGGACACGAGCATCGGTTCCTTCAGCATTCCTCCAGCTTCCCTCTCAACTTTTGACGTGATAAGTGTTATTTTCTGGGTACCCGTCTATGACAGGATAATCGTTCCCATCGCAAGGAAATTTACAGGCAAGGAAAGGGGCTTTTCAGAGTTGCAAAGGATGGGAATTGGCCTCTTTATTTCAGTCCTGTGCATGTCAGCTGCTGCTGTTGTGGAGATCATGCGTCTGCAGATTGCGAAAGATCTTGACCTGGTTGATGAACCTGTTGCTGTTCCCATTAGCATATTTTGGCAAATCCCTCAGTATTTCTTATTGGGCGCAGCAGAGGTGTTCACATTCGTAGGGCAGCTTGAGTTCTTCTATGATCAATCTCCAGATGCTATGCGGAGTTTATGCAGTGCACTGTCACTTCTGACTACTTCTTTGGGGAATTACCTGAGCTCTTTCATTCTCACTGTAGTAACTTACTTCACCACACAAGGCGGAAACCCTGGATGGATTCCAGATAACTTGAACAAGGGTCATCTCGATTACTTCTTCTGGCTTTTAGCCGGACTTAGCTTCTTAAATATGTTGGTGTACATAGTCGCCGCAAGAAGGTACAAGCAGAAGAAGGCTTCTTAAGATTTTCCAGGCACTTCATTAGGAGTTGGAGGAACATCTGATATTTCTTTCTCTGTCATTGTCGTGGTTGTTCTGTATGTGAAATACGCAATTATGTACTCTTCTTTTTCCGCTTAAGGAGGGAAGTCTGTGTTATGCTAGGTTCAAAACATTCCCTTACCCTTCTTATGAATTTTGTCTACCAGGGCAAAAAGGATTGCTGGCTACACATTTAGGTCAATTGTCTGCAAGTTAATGTAATAATGTTCACTTCTAGTTTCTCTACATGCTAAAGTCACGTGTAATATACTCAAGGTTGATAACCCTTTCTTTTTGTGTTTCATCCTTTATGATCTCAGTGTTTGATTAACTGGAACAAAAAGCAAGGAGGTTGAACTACAAGGACAAAATTAGCAGCTGATCATTAGCACCGGTGAAATAATCAATCATAACTAGCGATGTGAAAAAGGTTAATAATCATGAAGAACATGTGAATGCAAGTTGTGTGCAGAACCTATCTGCCATGTTCCTGGCGCGACTATTGAACTTTTCAACGACACAATTCGACTAGGCCTTGTATGCAAATAGGCACGGAATTATTAACGGTGGTTTGAGACTGTTTTGGTTGACAGAAATTGTAGGAACTGTTTTGACCAGGAAAAAAAAAAAAGAAGAAAGAGAAATAATAGGAACTAGCAGCATGTGGCGTGTGAAGAGAATAACGTCTTTCCCATATTTCGAAGGATTATGTCATGCTAAAAAGAGTGTAATAATACACTCAATCAGTTGGTAGCTAAATGAGTTCTTTAAATATTTAGTTATGGGTTTAACTGGCCAGACTTATAACTTAATTCTATAAACTTTACATCTCTCACTGCTTTTTGCACTCGATGACTTAGGTTCACCTTAAAAAATGCACTCAATTTGAGGTAGTGCTTTTATTCTGAACTCTCAATTTGTGTTTTTGATGTTGCTATACATGACCCTCAAAAGGGATTTCGAAGAACGATTCCTTGTTCTGATTTATAAATTTGGAAGATAGGGATTCGTAACTCCAGAAAGATTGTTCCCTTTGTGAGTTGCATCGAAAATGTATCTCTCTTTCTCTCTCTTTTTTCTTTTCAAATTTTAAATTCAAAGAACTGAAGTGACAAAGAAATTCGTAAATGATAAAAAAAAGAGAGAAGTCTCTCCCTAGCTCCAATTAGAAATGTCTTTTCAATATGAAGGTGGGATTACGTCTCATTAGATAACTTAATTAACTCTTCTTCTTGATTGCGTAACGCTTCAGCCATATTTTCAGAATTTAATAACGTGACTTTTCAATAACATTTTCATTAGTTATTTCTTTCTACGATGGCAAGGTCTCCGTCGCGCGTGTTATAGGAACAGGAATAGGAGTGGCCAACGAGTTTCGTTAGTGCATCAAGTTAATTCGACAGCGACGTCTATAACTGCGAAACTATTTCATTGCTTGGGTAGCTCCCCTTCTTAAGTTTCCTCAGGCGAAAATTTTAACATGGTCAAAATTATGTATATTATTGATTAGTATCTTTTTTTTCATTAACGATCCCATCCCACTTTGCCTTCCATCGATGGTAAAATGAAAAATCTATTCGCTTACCTCAAACCTCTCTTTCATTTCAATGCTCGAAACTTTGGTCGACATAAAATGGTTATATTTATTTCGTGGTTCTGAGAATTCGCTAAGAGTGGTCCATAATTATAGCTCATAGCTGGTAGTTTACAGTTATGCTGGTGAGTCGGTAGTGACTTTGGTGCTTTGTCTCTCAGTCACACTAGTATTGCGTAATATACATAACACCATATCAATCATCAATTATTTTTGTTATTATTATTATTATTATTATTATTATTATATTCCATCATCCAATGATCTCTATGTATGCGTGCGCTTTGTCTTTGTTCTCCGTTTCGTTGCTTTCTGAATATATTCTATCTTCTTATCCACAAACTCCAATAACGTCTCTCTCATTCATCTATATGTAGTCTCTCCTCTTCTTCTGCGGAAAGAGACAAGTGAAGAAGAAGGAGGAAAAAAGAGAGTGTGTGTGGTGAGCAAGGAGGATGGGTTCCTTTGAGGATGATGATGATACACCGCTTGTGGAAGAGGGTCTTCTTCAGGTTCCGCTTTTCTCTATCTATCTTTGTCCATCCACTCATTGTAGTTTTCTTTGCTGAAAAGTTCCATCGTGTTTGGCTTCCTTGTGACACTTTTTTGTTTTTAACGTGGTTTTTTTTGGAATTACAATGGTTGCAATGAGGTTTGAACATAGACCCTTATACGTAATACTCAAACCCCCCCGTCACTAGACTAATCGTCATGACATGACTTGTGATGCTACTTGTATACGAGCCATGGCACGAAGATGCTTGTTGTCTCTCTCTCTCTCTCTCTAAACTGTATTGCCTTATATCTGGAACCTGATTGCTTGTTTGTTATACTACGTTTTAGTCTATTCAACACTTCAACATGAGCACTCAATCATCCGTTTTCACTCTATATTTTGAAAGTGTTATATGGATATGAGCATGGGTTTATTGTTAGTTTTTTTGCTATTTTTATTTCGGTTTTGGAAGTCGAGTCCTTTGACATTCAAATCTACTGTCTAGTCACTCTGTCTTTTTACCTGTTACTATGCCCCTTGGTAGTTTTCAATGCATTTTCTATGTGATATATATATATATATATATATATATATAGAGAGAGAGAGAGAGAGAGAGGTAGAGGAAGACCAAGGAAAAATATAGAGGAAATAATTTGAAGAGATTTAAATGTTATTGGATTTAACGTGAACATGACATATGACAGAGCTCTATGACGTCGCTTGATCTATGTAGCCGACACCACTTAGTGGGACAAGACTTAGTTATTGTTATTTTCTATGTGATACAATTGTTTATTTTGTTCAGAAGGATGAATTGGGCAAGCAATACGCAGGAGATGGCTCAGTTGACTCTCAAGGCAGGCCAGTTCTTAAGCATAACACTGGCAATTGGAGAGCTTGTCCATTTATTCTTGGTAAGCTTTTGCATTACTACCAAATAATCTAGTTTGTTTATGACATTTTTTGTGTAATGTAAATCACAGGAAATGAGTGTTGTGAACGTTTGGCTTTCTTCGGCATTTCAACAAATCTTGTTACCTATCTAACCACCAAACTACATGAAGGAAACGCCTCAGCTGCAAGAAATGTCAGCATTTGGCAAGGCACTTGTTATCTTACACCTCTCATTGCAGCTATTGTGGCAGATACTTACTGGGGGAGATACTGGACAATTGCTGTTTTCTCCACTATTTATTTCATGGTAATAGACTAAGATAGCTTTTGTCTCCTAGTCAAGTATTCTTTCACACACTTCCCTTTCTTGACAGATATTAATAAAAGGAGCTCATACTTCAGATGGAGTTTCTTTTTTGTCCAGCAGTATTTGAGTCATGAAAGGTTAAGATTACGGGGAAGTTATTCTTAGTCTTGTTTGCATGTGGAGTAGAATTCTTCTATGTCATTGTAGATGATTAGCAAAAAGTGAAGGATATGTAAGAAAAACAAATATTACGCTCTCAGAGAAATTCTGAAAAGGGAAGATAAGAATACCAATTTTGCGTGCAGTATGATCCAAACTTCTTCATTCTTTTACACTGCTTTTACTCCTAATGTAAGTTTCTTACCATGAAAGAACATTTCTTTAATCCCACTTCAGAATTAAGGATTTTCAAATTGATCACCGAATATAATTCCCAATACATTATCACTTTGGAAAATTTATAGTTTCAATATTTAGAACAATCTGTGTACATTAGCATGTTATATTGGTTATGTTTTCCATTATTTTGTTTTCCATACATCTTTTGCTGTATGTTTTGTTGTTTGATTCTCTTTACATGTAATATGTGATATGGTTGCTTCGTGCAGGGAATGTGCATATTGACTCTTTCTGCCTCTGTTCCCACATTGAAGCCTGCTGAATGTTTGGGTTCTGTATGCCCTCCAGCCACTCCTGCACAACGTGCAGTTTTCTACTTTGGTCTCTACGTGATTGCACTTGGAACTGGAGGTGTAAAATCATGTGTGTCACCTTTTGGGGCAGATCAGTTTGATGACACTGATCCCAAGGAAAGGGTTAAGAAGGGATCCTATTTCAACTGGTATTACTTTTCTATTTACCTAGGTGCTATTCTATCATGCACCTTGATTGTGTGGATTCAAGACAATGTAGGATGGAGTCTTGGATTTGGCATTCCTGCTTTATTTATGGGATTATCTATTGGAAGCTTCTTTTTAGGCACACCCCTCTATCGGTTTCAAAAACCAGGGGGAAGCCCTATTAAAAGAGTGTGCCAGGTTGTGGTAGCATCTGTCCGAAAGCAGAACCTTGTTGTCCCTGAAGATAGCAGTCTCTTGTACGAGAAATTAGACAAGAGATCTGCAATTAAAGGGAGTCACAAACTGGAGCATAGCGATGATCTGAGGTAATTGTATTTGCTGTGAATTTTCTGTCATTGTTAATAGCTTCTTTCATTGTCACAATAGAGGCAAAAGTTTTGACTATTCATTGATTGTTACTTCTTCCAATAGGCAACTTCTTCCTTGAAAATATCCTGGGTTTGCAATTGAGAAGCTAAATTTTATGTGTAGAATTCACTTCATTAAATTTTAAAACCCATAACAAGTTAATTCTTTTGTTATCTCTCATTAACCAAATTAAATGATAACCCATATGTAGCAATGTAGCATGTTAAGTGCCTACATCTACTGTCAAATGCCACGGCCAGGTTATTCCTCATGCGCAGCCCTGCCCCCCACAGCCACTATCTTCTTTAGGAAATTTGAAAAGCCACCACTTAAGAATGTTTTTCATTGTTTTGCTTAAATTCATGGTCCAATGTTTTGCCCCCTAGGTGCATGTTTGGATGGAGGATTACAGAGGGAAAGGAGAAGGTGAGGGTTAGTCTTTCATTTTTAAATTTTAGAGAATTGTAAAAAGGGAAAAATGAATAAAGATATTATTGGAATTTTACATGATAATCTCTCATTTAGCTATTAAGAAAGATAAGATTTGCAGCATGTGCTAGAAGAGTTACCGTTATTCTAAACTAATATTGGTTTATATGGTTGGTCCGAAGTATCTTTCTTCGAAGTTATTGTATATAGTGCATGTGTGAAGTATAACATCACTTTCTTCATATGTACTGTTGCGAAGTAGACTGCAGCATCCTGCAGATCGGCATCAACTTGTGGTACAAAGTTCAAACCTGGCAGCAATTTTAGCCATAGCCGAATATTTTGTCTTTAGTGCAATATTTCAAGATGTTCAGGTCATGTTTGATGCTGAAAGCTGTTTCAGAGCCACCTAAACTAAAGAAATAAACAAAAGAAAAACAGACCATCCATTTTCCTCTATTTAGTTCTTCCCAAGTTCTACTTTTCTTTAATGTACTGCAGACTCTTTAGTTGATCTATATGCTAAATCATTCCCAGCGGCATACTTTCTACTAGCCCAGATATGCAGATTAATTGTGGAATAGCAGCCATAAGGATAGGTTTTCAAGGTAAGGTTTAGCTAGCTTCCTATCTTTCTTTTGTTGTTAGATGCTTCCTCCTTGCTGGTTTCCATGATTCCGTCCCTTCTCTGCAATTGAGGAATGAATGAAGGTGGGGGTGTCGTATCTAAATTGCTTCATGGCTGAAGAGGGCATGGCTGGGCAGGTGCAGCAACCTGCCATGTTGCATTTAAAGGTACATGGAGACACTCACGTGCCAAATCAAGGGTTACGATTTAATTTGAGAAAGGAAATTAAGAGATGGATTAACTTGCTATACACAAATAAATTTAGAGACTAAAACGTGGATGTAGATATTTGAGGGACAATGTTTTTTGTTTGCTTCTTTTTCCATCTTTAGCACTTCTGCTTGGCTGTGTCAACTATCCGCAAGTAACAGCAGATACAAAAAATTGAGCAATATCAATCCCTGTCCTACCTGCGTTTCACCTTGGAAGCTAATGGAAGTTTTTTTCTTTTTTTTTCCTTTCCCTTATTTCATGAATATTGTCTTTGACAGTTTGTAGGATACATTGAATGTAAACATTTTCCTTTTCCTTTTAAAATGTCTTTGGTGCATCAAGAAATCCTATGCTAAAATTTGATGATCTTAAAATTGAGTGGGCCTAATTCAATTCCAAAAGTTAGCCCACGGGGGAAGGGTTTCCAAGCTCTTATGAAGGCTATCTTGGAGATGTCCTTAAGCTACGTGAGAGTCAAACAAACCACCCTCATGCCTAGGACAAGATATTTGTGAGCATGAAGTTTGTAGGATCGGATATTTGCAAATGACCCAATAACATGATAGATTTTGATACCATCTTTGAATTGAGTGGCCTAACTCAATCCTAAAAGCCAGCTCATAGGGGAGGGTTGCCCAAAATCCTTGATAAAGGCTATCTTGGCCATATTCTTAAGTGATATGGGACTCGAACAGAATTTTTATTTATTTATTTTTTCCTGTTTTCTTCCGACTAATAATCTATAATTGATAATGCCTAAACTGTTCTTACATGCTTTAGGCTGGTTGTGTTTTTTCTTTTTCAAGCCAACTACAAACAGGGCTTCCTGCTCAGCACCTTCTTAAACTCCATTTCATTTTTGTTTTAATGAAGGTTTCTTGATAAAGCGGCTGTATTGTCTGATACTGAGATCAAGGGTGCTGACTATTCTAATCAATGGAGACTCTGCAGTGTGACACAGGTGGAGGAATTGAAAATCTTGATCCGCATGTTTCCAATTTGGGCTACCGGAATTATTTTTTCTGCCGTCTATGCCCAGATGTCAACGTTGTTTGTGGAACAAGGAAGGATGATGGACACGAGTATCGGTTCCTTCAACATACCTCCGGCTTCCCTCTCAACTTTTGATGTGATTAGTGTCGTTTTCTGGGTCCCAGTCTATGACAGGGTGATTGTTCCAATTGCCAAGAAATTTACAGGCCAGGAGAGGGGCTTTTCCATGCTTAAAAGAATGGCCATTGGCCTTTTTATTTCAGTCCTATGCATGTCAGCAGCTGCTGTTGTGGAGATTACACGTCTGCAGCTCGCCAGGAATCTTGACCTTGTTGATAAGCCTGTTGCTGTACCCCTTAGTGTATTCTGGCAAACACCTCAATACTTCTTCCTGGGGGCATCAGAGGTATTCACATTCATTGGACAGCTTGAGTTCTTCTATGATCAATCTCCAGATGCTATGCGGACTTTATGTGCAGCACTACCACTTCTGAATTTTTCACTGGGGAATTACTTGAGCTCTCTCATTCTTACTCTGGTGACTTACTTTACTACACAAGGTGGAAACCCAGGATGGATTCCAGATAACTTGAACAAGGGTCATCTTGATTATTTTTTCTGGCTTTTAGCTGGACTTAGCTTCTTAAATATGTTGGTGTACATAGTCGCTGCCAGAAGGTACAAGCAGAAGAAGGCTTTTTAAGATCCTTCAAGCATTTATCAGGAGTGGAAGCATGTTCTGATATCACCTTCTGTCATTGTCGTGATTGTCCTTCTGTGAAATAAATATGTATGGTACGCAATTATGTATTGTTCTTCCACTTACCTGCTTGAAAATTGAAAACAGACCCTGCACCCTCTCTTGAAGGCTTATGGTGAGAAGGTTGCTTAATACTCATGTATATAAATTGTTAGCGGTTAATGTCCACTTTCTTCACATTGCAACAATTACATGTGTAAATAAAATCAAGATCGACACCGGATTATTTTTTGGTACATCTGAAAGGCGAGGGTATTGAACCTATGATCTCTTAGTAAACTACCAAAACCCCTCATCGCTTGCTCCATCCTAATGGCTTGTATGACACCAGGTTATTAAGGATCAAATGAAAAACTGATCTCGTGTAAATTCTCTGGTTTATGATCATAGGGTTCAATTAACGAGAACAAAAGCAAGGAGAATGAACACCCAGAAAAGAAAAAAAAAAAACTAGCTCATCAACACAACATAAAACATAGCCACTAAAATCAATGCTAAATAAAATTTAGAATCAATATCCTAAGAATTTCTCTTCTTTTCTTTGTTATTCCCTCGCTATTCTGTTCTAAACAAGTTTTTGTATAGCACGGCAAGTTTATCTGACCACGCAGTTAGTATCTATGCTAAAATTTGCTAGATCACTGATGAGCTTTAATGTTAGATTGATATTTAGGCATACTTGTTACCCCTCAATTATTGTGATAAGTTAAGGTCATTGTCTCATGTTCATAGGGACTCACCCGGTAGTCAAAAACTAGTGTTGATCAATCATGCTGTAAGTGACCTCAATTATTCACTCTCCTAATTTTATAGGCTAGGTACTTAAAACAACGATTCTGACATCCAATGCAATATTTAGTATAATTCTATATTAAGACCAACGGGATCTCAGAGCGGTGGGTTTCAGCTATTTACCTACCATTCTTCGTAGGCTTTTATTTATTTTAAGCTGAGTTGGTTTTGACTCTTTAAAAAACATATTATATATAACTGAAGAAATTGGACGCAATTTTTTTATTTTAGAAGTTAGTTTTTTTTTTCTAAGCTTTTACCGGAAAAAAAAGTTAAAAGCAATTTTTTTATACTCTGATTATTTCTAAAAAATTATTTAAATATAAAAAGAAATTCTGTCGTGAAAAAAGATTAATTTTAGCTATATAAAAAAATCCAAACGCAAATTTATTTATGGTTATGAAAATAGAATATTGACGAAGAGGGGCTTTCGTGCGACATTAAAATTGCCCCTACCATCCGTGTATATTGTCTAGTGAGTGTGGACCGTCGAGACTGTCTGTAAAATTCATCAACGGCTGGTTTTGATTACTGAGAATACTGAACCTTGTAACAATGGTCAAAGCAAGAAATTGATAAGAGAGCTTGCGTGACGGTTTGGAACAGCAATGCGCTCATGGTCATGGGGCTTAGGCAGGAGAGCTTGGTGTTTCCTCTTCTTGCTAAACAAGGAATTTTCAGTAAAATAAGAGAACTAGAGGCCTTAAAAATATAACATTTTATTACTTTGTGAAATTTACCCTGATTTCTCTACACCGATATTTTCAATTTGTAAAATTATTATACTATTCTGTCTTTTTAAACTGCACAATATGTCCAGATGAGGAGAGATAGTGTCATCCTGGACAAATGTGAATTTCATCGGATCTCGGAAGAGATAAATGTAATTTGGTCTGAAATAAAATACAAACAAAAAATCTACGTCAACGCCAAAGATGAACCTTTGGTAGCGGATACGCTCCAATCATATATGCCAGCTGCCTCATGTCTTGGTGTGTTATGACATCAGAGAACAAGAATGGAACACTTGGACGAACACAGATCGCTTTTGGAAGATGGCCTTTCGCAGGTTCTGTTCTGCTTACCAGTTACTGTAATCTGTCAGTTTATGCTATTAATCTATCAAATGACATCAAATTTGTAAAGCAGTTCAAATACATGTTAACATGAAAGAAGCTTGCACATATTAGCATTCACCTCCTAGCTCTAACGTGACATTAGCATACTAATAATATGTAAAATATAAACTAGAAGCCATGGTTTCTGGACACTAATTTCACTCTGGGGCTTTTGTGCTTGTTAGTGTGTATGGCACAGATTTAGTTCAATCAATCTTCTATGCACTTGTTTAAGATTATTGGTATCATTTGCAGAATGAAGACTGTGTTCACACAGGAGATGGGTCAGTTAACAACAAAGGAGAGCTTGCTGTGAAGAGGGAAACTGGGACATGGAAAGCATGCCCCTTTGTTCTAGGTGCTCAGCTGTTTTATTTGTCGCTCTTGGTGACATGTATCCAAAAGGATTTTACATATCTGTCTCTGATATAGGTACTTTCTTCTGTGAACGTTTGGCCTATTATGGGATTGGCAGTAATCTTGTCACTCATCTCACTACTAGACTGAATGAAGGACCAGTTTCTGCAGCAAGAAATGTTACCACTTTTCAGGGAACATGCTACCTTACCCCTCTCATCGGATCCTTCTTGGCTGATGCATACTGGGGAAGATATTGGACAATTGTTGTGTTCTATGGAGTTTATCTCATCGTAATCTCAACTGAAACTATGATAGTCTTGTTACTTATCTGTGCTAATTGCTTATTTGTCTTTGCCTTTTTATATTATCATTATATTCTCAGATGAAAAATTGATTTTTACAGGGAATCAGCATTTTGACTCTTTCAGCATCCATTCCATCATTGGAGCCAAAGGAATGTGTTGATTCGGTCTGCCCATCAGCAACTTTAGCTCAAAGTGTTGTGTTCTTCCTTGGACTCTATTTGATTTCACTGGGGACTGGTGGGATCAAGCCATGCATTTGGCCCTTTGGAGCAGATCAGTTTGACGACACAGATCCTAACGAAAGAGCAAGTAAAGGATCATTCTTCAATTGGAACTACTTCACTAGCAACACTGGTGCACTTATATCAACCACCCTATTGGTATGGACTGAAGAAAATTTTGGATGGGGCCTTGGATATGGCATTGCTGCATCATTTATCGCTGTTGGAATCATAGTTTTCTTTCTAGGCACACCCATCTATAGGTTTCAAAGGCCAGGGGGCAGTCCTCTTACGAGAATTTGTCAGGTGGTTGTTGCTTCTTTACATAAGAGGAAGTTGGAGGTTCCTCCGGACAGTAGTCTCCTCCATGAAACAGCAACAAAGAATTCCTCCATTGAAGGGAGTCTTAAACTTGAGCATAGTGATGGATTGAGGTCTGTCAAAGCTTTCAACCATCTAGTATTTAGTACTGAATTATACTGTACTTGTGCTCCTCTGCACAATCATAGAAACTATTGTTTGCATAATATGAATACCAAAATATGTCAAAATAAAATGAAAAACTGTCATACAGCCTCCATTCCTTATTAATAGTCGTGGTGGAAAACCGTGACATTTTGGTATATTGAAAAGCTAATGAATGTTCCCACAATTCTATTTATGGCTTTAGAAACTGTGCTACAATGCTTTGGTTTTGTCTCAGGTGCCTTGACAAGGCTGCAGTGAAATCAGATGCAGAAAAGGAGAGTGAGGAAATAGTTAATCCTTGGAGACTTTGCACGGTAACACAGGTGGAAGAGCTGAAGATTCTGATCCGCATGTTTCCGATCTGGGCAACAGGAATAATATTCAGCGCTGTTTATGCTCAAATGTCTTCATTGTTTGTTGAACAAGGGAAGATGATGGACAGGACCATTGCTTCTTTCACAATTCCTGCAGCATCTCTTTCAACTGTTAACATCATTGGTGTCATTATTTGGGTTCTCATTTATGACAGAGGGATTGTCAAAATTGCAAAGAAATTCACTGGCAATGAGAGGGGCTTCTCAGTATTGCAAAGGATGGGAATTGGCCTGTTTCTCTCCATTATTTGCATGTCAGCTGCTGCTATATTAGAGAGTAAAAGGTTACAAATGGCAAAAGAGCTTGGACTAGTTGATGAGGATGTCCCTGTGCCACTTAGTATACTGTGGCAGATACCTCAATATTTCTTGCTAGGTGCTGCAGAGGTATTCAACTTTGTTGGACAACATGAATTTTTCTATGAGGAAGCACCGGATGCCATGCGCAGTTTCTGCAGTGCATTGGCAATGCTAACAAATTCCTTAGGAAATTACCTGAGCTCTTTGATTGTCACTATTGTTGCTTCCCTCACAACAGAAGATGGAAGCTTTGGATGGTTACCAGATAATTTGAATCAGGGCCATCTTGACTATTTTTTCTGGCTTCTAGCTGCACTCAGTCTCTTAAATATGTTGGTGTACTTTGTGTATGCTACCCGGTACCAACAGAAGAAGGCTTATCATAGGAGTCTTTATCAAAGGTCTAGCTCGTGACTAGAGATAGAAAGGCTTATCATAGAAAGACTACATCTTCCACTGTTTTACGATAAGATGTTCGGAATAAGAACGATATCATGCCAACTACATTGTTAAGTAACAGAAATCGATCCAATCTTATGACTGGCTTGATGGTATGGGGTTCGCTCCCATTTCCCATTCCCCAGGTCCCAAAGAACCTTCATGTATTAAGCCAAAGAAAATATTATTTGTTTCATACTATTTTGCATTGCTTGTACGGCCAATGTATTCTTTAATTTTACTTAATTCTTCATAAATACTAGGCTCAGCGGGCTTTGAGTAAATTAAAATTGATTTTGGTATTAGTTGAGATGCTTATTGAATAAATTTCTATTGCTACTCAACCACGATTACAAAAACTGATAAAAGATTAATTCTCAAGAGTTGTTAACTCCAATTTCGCGAGGCATAGATACACAGTGGAGAGAAGTGAACCCATGATTTTAATAAAGTGAAAAATAAACAAACAAGGATCAAAATTTAAGGCATGTCTTCATTACAACATATGAGCTTTCGTAACCACACTGGCATTTCCATTGTATTATGGGAAAGCAATTGACGGCTAACTTCTCCTAGGACACGCAGCTAATATTAAAAAACAAACTCATCAAGCCTATATTTTGATGTTGAAATAATCTGGGTCAAAGTGATGCAACCGTACATAACCGTCTTCACCTCCACTTGAAAAACTACAAAAACAAATAGGATATGTAAGATCCAATGACGAAATGAAAGAGATAGAGTAATTCAGAACCCTTTATCAATACAGATAAAGGTTATCAGGCAAGAAATTTTGTTCTATCAGACAAGGTTTAACACAATCATTAAATAATTTAAGATACAAAGTACTACAAAAAACAGACTACTACGTACTTACCATATATAATGTACAATGTCTAAAAAAATAAATGCTACAAATGATTTGAATCATGACTCAGTTACAACATACGACACATTACTGCATTCAAAATGGGATATCTCTTTCAGATAATGTTACGAATATTGCACCAACAAAGTTCCATCAATGTTTATTATATAATCCACAGAACTAATGCCTGAGAAAAAATGTAAGTCCTATCAATCACAATTGCAATATAGGGGTTTGCAATCCAGGTTATAGTTAATGTAAATGTCAATCTACGACACCAAAAGCTGAAGCTTAATAATACACACACACACACTCACACAAAACACACACACACACACACACACAGAGTAGAGTAAGATTAGATGCTGACACACATTAAACAGCAGCATATTCATATATGTAAATATTTTTCACAGCTATGTGGAAGAAATTCTGCATACAGAATATACACAACAACTAAGCCTTTTTCCCACATAGTGGGGGTCAGCAAAATCATATCATAAACTACGTTTATAGGCAAACCATTAAACTTTAAGAGGTTAGTATAATCATGGTAGTCAATTTTCCAATGAATATACCACTAACTACCATGCAACTCAATAATAAATGGTACAATTCCAACAGTAAAAAGATGCTATGATTTATCATCAAGAAGAAAGGTGAAGAACCCAGACTATACCTTTTTCCATCAGGGTTAAAGGCCAATGCATTAATTGGTCCAAAATGCCCTTTGACACCACCAATTTCTTCTTGAAGAATCTAGACAAACAAAAAGTAGCAAATGTCAAATAAACATGAAGAATTGCAGACTAATCATGCATCCTACGTCACTACAGAACTTGTAGCAGTAAAGGGGCAAACAGAAAAAAAAAAGACACTAAATTTACCTTATCAAAGAATTTGGCTTCAAATTTCCCTGCACGATGATCAGTAGTGGTAACAGCTGATGCATCCTGACCACCTCCGAGTACCACCTTTGAGAAACAAAGGGAACAAAATTCAGAGACCATACAAGGGCTGGGATAATACATTCACAGGAAAAAAATAAGGGATAGGGAAATAGAAGTACTGAGTAATTTCCATCTACCAATATCAAGTATCTTTGGAAAAGCATCTATTTCATGAACTAGTGAACTATGAACCATTACAACATCCATAATGCATTGATATTTAGGTGTAATAAATTCACAATTGTGTACCCCCAAAAGAAATGATTGGGATGTGGTACTGTGGTGTATTACTAACAAGACTAATAAAATTATATTGCATCTTTGTGAGAGATAAAGATGATAATCAAATAAACAAAAAGCAAAATCGCTAGCCTTGACATTACACTACAATATGAATACCATAACATGAGTGAAAAATTACAATTCATAGGCACATACATGATCAAGAAGAGGTGACATTGCAACTGCATTAACGGGGCGCTCTGTCACATACGTCTTGATAAGGGTCAATGTTCGGGTATCCCAAAGCTAGTTAATTGCAAGAAAACCAGCAAAAAAAACCGGTTAGGCGAAAACAAAATAATGTCAATCTAAGGTTCAAAAAATGAAAAAGATAAAAGAATTAAAATGTCGATACCCTAGCAGACTTATCGAGGGAGCCAGTGAGGAAATGCGAACCATCAGCAGATTTCGCAAGCGATGTGATCGTCTTCTTGTGACCAGTTTCCTTGTCTGACTCTTTGAGTATTTTTCCAGTCTGCAAGTTCGAAAACCAATTCAATTGAAAAATACGATTTTGAATCAACTAACTCCCCTGCCACCAAAACCAAAAATCTGATCTAAATCAATCAAGTACATATCAATTCTAGATTCATCAGAACAAATTGGGATTCGAGCACACAAAAGTATCATTACCTCAGCATCCCAAATGCGAATAATAGCATCTTCTCCACCACTAATAATGGTCTTATTCAACGGTCCCCAAACAGCTCTGTTAATCCTTCCCTGAGGCCCCTTCAGAACAAGCACTGACTCCCCACTCTCTGCAAAAAATAAAAAAGAAAAAAAAATCAAAACCAGCATCTCCTTCAAACCCCTAATTATAAAAATGAAAAAAAAAAGATGATTCTCCGAATCGGAAGCATAGAACTCACGATCATCTGGGTCCCTAGCAATGCGCTTGACGTGAAGCGCAGAAGAGAGCTCCATGAAGGGATCGGTGGTGATGACGGCGAGCTTGTCACCGACGGCGAAGTCGACGGACCTTGCCGGAGAGTCGAAATTGAAGGTGAACAGCTGCTGCCCGGTCTGGACGTTCCAGAGCTTGGCGGTCTGGTCAGCGCTGCCGGTGATGAGGCGCATGGAGTCGCGCGACACGTCGCAGCACCAAACGGCGCCGTTGTGGCCGCGGTAAGTCCCCAGTCGCTCGCCGTTGTCGGCGAACCAGACCGTCGGGTTGTGGTCCTTGGCGCACGAGAAGAGGAGGTCCCCGTCCCTGTTGTACTTCAGGAACGTCAATGGCCTCTCGTGACCTTTCATCAAAATCGGCCTCATCCTTGCAAATACGACAGCGTTTCACCCTCTCTCTTTCTCTCTCTGCTTCCGCTGCTTTTGCTTCTCGCTACGCAGATTCGGGAAGCAAGAAAGATTTTTAGGGTTCAGAGGAAGATGACGGTGGTAACCGTCTGTTTATTTCCTTATTGG
This sequence comes from Dalbergia cultrata, assembly GCA_031216105.1. NCBI lineage: Eukaryota > Viridiplantae > Streptophyta > Magnoliopsida > Fabales > Fabaceae > Dalbergia > Dalbergia cultrata. Next base: position 30,597 of record JAVHNL010000375.1, on the reverse strand, counting down.
ACCTTGGGCCGACCCACTTGTTAGGGCCCAAAGGATTTATTTTACCAGTCGATTGAGGGGGCATTTGAAGGCCCAAATGTAATGGGCCCGGGTCCACCCTTTTACCAGTGCTGAAGATGAAGGAGAGTTGTAAGACAAAACAAAACCCCGGGCCGGGGCCCAGGACCAATAAAAAAAAAAAGAACAAAACCCTGGGGAGAATGGAATGGGCGATTGTTTGCAGGGGTTAGCGACGTTTGCACTGGTAGTGTGTGGCTGGCCGGTAAGTAATTGAATACTCCTCTCTCGTTCACTCTTGCATAGGTATTCCAATTCACCTGCACTTTCTTTCTTTTTTTGTTTTAAATATTATTATCATTGTTTTGCTTCTGAAGGATGGCATTCAGGTGATTTGTTATTTTCTTTTTCAAAAAAATAAAAAATAAAAAAAGAAGGTGGATGGTTAGTCTGAATTTTGTTCTGCTTTGAGACTTTGGGTATTAGAGAAATGAAATCCAGAGTGTGGTTAAGCTTAGGAAAAGAGACAAAACGCAAAACTTCCCTTTGCATGCTTAGTTAAATTAAAATGATTCAATTGTGGATATCACTGCTTTAGTAATCAGCTATGCCGCTATTTTTTGCATTTAAATGTGATCTACTGATTCAGATTGTGTTGTCTGATTTATTTGCACTCTATCCAACAAGAAAAAGGAAAGGAAAACTATTGGAATTTACTTGTCTGTGTTATTGTAAACTTAACCATAGTGCTTTCATGAGAATGATAACTCACTGCAGAAATCTTGCCGCCTTTTTTGTTCTTGACATTGCAGCTATTTTGACTTGTTTGAAGTTATCAGAGAACAGGGGACAAAGTTGTAGCATCACCAAGTTACCTATTTTATTTTGGGGATTGAGAATTGGCATTTGGAAAATACTTGCAAATGTCTGTGGCTGCTCCTAGTTCCCTTTTGAAGGTGGAAGAGATACAAGGAAGAGGGAGGGGAATGGTTGCGTCTCAACCTCTTAACGGTGGCCAAATAGTCCTAAGAGATTCTCCTATCCTGTTGTATTCTGCCTTGCCCCTGATCTCAAAGACTTTGTCTTCGTCCTCCTCCTTCTGTGACCACTGCTTCAGAACTTTGCCACCATCTTTACAGGGAGATCTTTCATCATCCATAGTTTTGTGCCCTTCCTGTTGCCATCATCGCTTTTGCAGCTCGAGTTGTCTCTCAAAGGCACTGAACTCCTCCCATTCTTCCTGGGTATGTCAAGCATTATCTTGTCTCCGAGCCAATGCTCCACTGCTTGAACAGCCCGATGAGCTCCAAGTCCAGGCTCGCTTTCTCATTGCTGCCTACAATCTCGCCAATGTCTCCCCATCAGACTTTCAAATTATTCTTTCTCTTCATGGTTCTCCTGATGATGCCACCCTTACTGCAGCTCAGTTCCTGCACCCCCTTATTTCATCCCTCTGCTCACTTGCTCTCGTTAGCCCCCAGAATGGATTCTGTTTAGAACGCACTTCTGCACTTCTGGCCAAGGACAAGCACAATGCTTTTGGGTTGATGCAGCCGTTCTCTGATGATAATGACCAGAGGTCTGTTCGAGCTTATGGTATCTACCCCTATGCCTCCTTTTTTAACCATGATTGCCTTCCAAATGCCTGCAGATTTGATTATGTGGACACTAATCAACCAGATGACAACCATAACACTGACATTATTATTAGGATGATTCATGATGTTCCCCAAGGTAGGGAGATCTGTTTGAGCTACTTCCCTGTGAATGAAAACTATTCTAGCAGGCAGAAGAGATTGATGGAAGACTATGGCTTCACCTGTAACTGTGATCGATGTAATATCGAATCAAATTGGTCAGATAATGACAGTGTTGCAGGCATTGAGGAGGATGAAGTAGATGTTAAGGATGAAGAAGAGGTTATGGATGAGGACCAATGTGAAAATATGGCAGCAACCTCAGACACTGACAATAATCCCAATGGAGATAACAATGATTTCCCACATGCTTATTTCTTTTTAAAGTACATGTGTGATAGAACAAATTGCGGGGGAACTTTGGCTCCGCTACCCCTACAGGGTGATACTCCATCTAATGTAATGGAATGCAATGTCTGTGGCAAATTGAAGAGCGATGATGACTTCGATATTGACAAAGAGCAAGATGGAGCTGCCATGGAGGACTGAGCCACTAAGATGCTCATGCCACTGTTGTAAGTATGCCTGCATTTCTCAAGAATTCAAGTTATGTTTCAAGTGAAAGATGTTACATATGAAAATGTACAATGCTTAATAACCGGTAACAAGTGTAGGAATGAATGGTTGGAAGAACATTTAATCTATGCGATGATCTAGAATTAGATTACATGCTGCCATGCGGAAAAATTTGTAACCCTTATATTAAATAGTTAAAAATCTTCCATTCTTCCTTCTTTTTATTACCCCATTCCTCCTTCTTTTTATTACCCCCCTTTTGAAACGCAGCTTATTAATCACACATATCAAACTTTTTTTTTTCGGTCGTTTCCTTTTACAATTTTGAAAAAGTATGGCATGTGACTTGATAGAAGCTTTCTATTATTTCTTTATTATTGTTATTATTAGTGTCCTCACATTCTTATCTGAATTTGATTAGTGTTCCCCTACTTGTTTTCTTCCAATTATATGGAAGGCTCACCGCTTTGTCTAATTTGTGTATGGGGTAATTTACTTGATTATATCATTGTAGGTATTGTTGCATGTGGTTCGAAGGAGTTCTTCCTAGATTTTGCGCAAATTACACTCTGTACAAGTGGAGACCATTGCTTACAACACATGAATCAAATGACTTTCTTTGGTGTTGTTTTTAGGAGTTTAATAGTGTGTGTTTTATGCTGTGGCTTCTGTTTTTTCAAATATTCTTCGATTAATAAAAAAAAAAACTTGGGATTTGAATCTGATTATTATCGATAACTGCAGCACTTATTAGACAAAGGAAAAAAATACTTTAGTCAGGTGGAAGTTGAACCATATTCTTTATTCGTTGTATGGGTATTAAATTAAATGTTCAAGCTGATGAAGGAAAAACCCTCTTTCTACATCAAGTACACCTCGATTCTTTGGTTGAATCGACATCATTTGGAGACTTAAAGCAAAATGGGGCCTATTGATTGAAGCAAGATAAAACCCAAATAAGAACTCATGTCGTTTTGCCATTGATCATTTTTAGTAAGAAAAACGTAACTTTGACAAGAACCTTAGGGAAATCAACATTATCAATACCTACCCCAAAGAAAACCATCAACCCATACCAACCTCACACTTGCCCATTGATTTTTGCCTTAATTGAGTTGAATCTCCGAAAATAGCCGTTATGCATAATATAAAGCAGCATATGAGATGAAATATAATTAAAAACTAGTTTTTGAACTTGAGATGAATCGGACATTGTATATTAGTGGAGATTAAGGCACTCAAATTCTTGGTGTGCAATTTGAAATCATATTTAAGTCAGGTCACTTTATTTGCACTTTAAATCTCTCTCCGTATTAGGCCACAAAATTTCCATGTAAAACAATAAATGACGTATTAGCTCACACCACTAAACACTTTTTTTTATGGTTTTGCTTGACCTGAAATTAATATTTGAAAAAAATGAGAAGGCAAGAAATCATTTATTTTGTCTCTTTTTCCTACAAGTATCAAGCAATTAAAAAGTCCCATGCTACACTTAAAATTGGATTCAACGCCTTGGATCAATTAGCTAAATCTCCCATTCTCGTTAATGCCTGAACCGACCTATTTAATTTTTCGACATCATAATTGTTTGCCCATTTCATCTACTCATACTCAAGCTGATATAGTACTCAGAAAATTGTTGCTGGGAATGTAAATGGAAAATGCACTTTTGTGAAAATGAATTCAAATTTCCTTTGGACAGATAAACATTTACTTCTAATCCTGATGTTCATGGACAAAGTAAATTTCTTATGTCGTCCTTGCTGAACAACTTGTAATATATCATATAAGATTTCATCTCTATCAACTAATAATATACACTTTTATAAACGGCTGTTTAATTATATATTGACATAATAATCATGATAGTTGATTCTCTTATCTACTACTTGAAAAATTATATAAAAATAATATTATGATTGGATAACAGTATAATAATATTTATATGATTCGTATATCAAAATTAAACTCAATAAAGTGTATAAGTTTAAATATGCATATTTGATGATAGTACTATAAAATAATAATCCCAGAAAATTGTGAACAGAAACCTTTGTTATTTTCAATGAATTTTGACACGAAGAACCACACACTTTGGGTGCCGTTTGATTTTGTGTGCAACAATCAATATCCACACAAACTACAATGTCTGTGACTAACAAAAACTCCACATAATTGAGCCATTCAAATCCTATGGGATCAAAAAGGTGGTCCATGAAACCAAACCCATGATTTCTTCCTTCTTCTTCTTCTACTCATCTTTTCATCTGGGCCCCTCAACAGCATGCCATTTGGGGTGGGACCCCTTTGTTATATGACACCAACCAATATGATTTTCTAAGTGGTGGAAGGAAGATAGGACTGGTATGACCCCCCCACAATGTGTGAGAGAATGTGCAACAAGAAAAAAAAAATAAAGGTTGATGCAAAAGAGAAACGGTTGGTAACCATACCAGGGTCCAGGAAGAAAAACACAAAAAGGAAAAGCTGAAATTTGAATTATGTCTCTTTGAGGGCATGTCTTTTCCTCACCCTCTTGCTTTACATCTAAGAGCAGAAGCACAATATGATAACCTTTGCAATTATTTAGTCCCCCACATATAAAACCAAGGAAATAAATTTCAAAAAAAGAACAAAAAATCTAAAGTGAACACATTTTCAGAATCCCTAGAAACATCCACTTTTCCTCTTAGCCTGCGTTGACTGACTCCTAACTACTGTGCCTTAAACTCATAACATGCCAAGTCTCCATAGCTTTTTCTATTTCCTTCCACAACTGGTACATAAATAGACCCATTTCGGCATTTCCCATCATTTTGTTGTAGGCACTGAGTCACATACTGTTGCAATTACGCCCTACTATTCTACTATTACAAAGATGAATGAGCTTCATTCCCTAGCTTATACTACTAGTAGTAGCCTTCTCGGTTCTTCCCTAGCTTGGGATTATAACAGCCTTGGAGTTCTCAACGCGGACAAAATGTCTTTAAGTATATAACTTTTCTTTCTCTTTATATTTCTATCTATGATGCCTCCTTGGGTAACGAAAATATATGCTTATATTTATGGTGTTGCAATGATTGTTGATACTCAACATGCAGTGCCAGCTATGGATCATGGAACTGAACCATCATTCTCACCTCAAGAGTCTGATTTCTCAACTGGGTATCTCGAAGATGCTTTGATTGAATTCGGTGAACGTTCCAAACGTAGACGGTTGCTGCCATATGCTGATGATGAACATTGCAAGAGTCCCATTAATGACCTTGAAAAGGTATTTAAGTTTTTCAGTACTTTATATCAGTTTGAAACCCTCTTTCTTCTTGGAATGAGTCTGAATATTATGTGCAACTTCAGAGCTTCTGGAACTTCAACCCCATATGGCACCAACCAGTAGAGAACTTCTACTGCATGAGCCAGATGGAAAGGATTTGTGGATTTGCAGGTATTTCTTCTCTGCATTGTATGTGTTATAATTTGTTACATTCTTTGGATGATCAATTTAAGTTCAAAATATTGTTATTGCAATCAAACACACAAAAGAGTATAATGTTACTTTTGTAATTAATTATTGAGAAAAAGGATCCCAAAGAAAAAAGAAAAAAGAAAAGAAAAAAACAAAGGAAAATTATATTGATAATTGGTGTTGGTTGTGCTGCTAACCCTTTTCTGATTTGATATATGATTATTTATTTCAGATGAGCACATAAGCACATTTAGGAGCAGAATCAGCGAGGAACCAAACATTCTTGTAGCAGAAACTGAGACACCAGAAGAGACAATAATATCAGCCTCTGAATCTCCAAATTCATCCGCATCCTCCTACAAAGAACCGGTTTCATCCAAAGCCACAGACCCCACCAGAGTTACCCCAGCTGGTATAGTACTTTTATATATTCATTCCCTTTTCCTAATATCCTCTTTAATTTATCTTTCCTTATATACATAGCCCAAAAGATAACCATAATTATAAATAGATATATACACATTATATTCAATTATGAGTTTAATTTCTATGCACCCACAATATACATGTAAAATATATTTACACCGTCATTCAATTATTTATCATCACATCAGCAAAATTGATTAAGTACGTCTCACATCTATTATTTGAAAAGTCATGTAAAAAGAGTAATTTGATGAGATTCAGTGCATAGAAATTAATTAAACTCTAATTATATATATTCTTGTGTGATCATAATTATATATACAATTGTATATAGGTGATGATGATGAGATGGGAAAGAAGATGGTGATAGCAAGAAGAACAAGAGTGGTGTATCCATTTGCAATGGTGAAGCCAGGAGGGAGAGAAGGTGATGTGACATTGAATGACATAAATGAGAGGATCCTAATGGCACCAACAAGGCCAGTGAGGCACCCAGTTGGGGACTTTGCGTGTCGGCCATGCGTGTCCGCACACGGCCCAGGCCTTTCAGGGAAAGCAGTGGTGGCCCTTACCAGAATCCACACACAAGGAAGAAGAGGCACAATCACTATTATCAGAACCAAAGGTTAACCACTGTTTCGTTATATGGCTAGCTATAGCTTTTGCTCCAAGCCTGCAGCAAGCAGCTTTTCGGGCCTGATTTTGCTTTGTTTTCAGTCCTTCTAAATTGTAAAAAGATGGAAAGCGAAATGCAATGTAATGTATGTGCATACACCACGATAATATAATATGTTAAAGCTGTGTTGCGATCAGAGATTGAGGCCCAACATCAACAATTATTTGAGCTGAAAACTGATTTGAGTGTGTTGTCTGTCTGGCTAGTACAGAGGAAACAAAATTAAATTATGGGAAAGAAATAAAACAGAAAAAGAGTGCATAGAAAATAAAAGATATCACAATAGGGTTAAGGTTTCTGATACTGTTTAGGACTTTCGGTCTTGGACAAACACACACCAGTACATGGCATTGTTTCTGCTACCCCCATACCTTTTCTTTTGGTTACTGTCTGCAGGGATGGAAGGCTATATCTATATTATATGTTGTATGGTTAGATTAATATAAATTGAGTGGGATACACAAGTGAAATGCATTTACATGCATCTTAAGGTGCGTAGAATATTTTAAAGTTAGATTTACATAAAATGTATATGTGTGTGTGTGTGTGTGTGTGTGTATAAGCAGTTGATTATTCAAACAGACATGGAAGAAAAGCAGCGAGCACACTCTTTTTATCTCTTTTTCCAATTTAAACAATTCACCGCATCCGTAATTAGACATTGTACCTCCAAAATGTTTAGGACTTATGCGATTTAATCTACTATTGAAATTCACAAAATATAAAATCCAATGTCTCATTTATAACACATACACCTCTATTCAAATATATATGAGGAACCAGAACAATGGATTGCTTTTATAAATTTAATGTGGAAGCAAATATATTCTCTCTTTTCCCTTTCTCTTTATTCATAAGATAATACTACTTTTACGATACAGACAGAGACAAAAGAGATAACAGATCTATACTTAATTACCAACTTCAAACTTCAAAGGTTTAAATTGACTTTTGGTAATTGAAAGACGACCTATAGGCTATAGCTACGACGTTCCCAAGATTTTTGCCTTTCTTATTAAGAATTGAAGCCAAAACTTAATTTTACTATATCACCTCCGTCCAACATTTAAATCAAAGAAGTATTATTTATACTCATAATATTAGAGATATTATGTCAATTTATACTTTATTTCTCATTAAATGTGGTGTAGACTCCATTCAAGTAGGATTTATACCTCATCCAATGATGAATTAGACGTAAATTGATACAATATTTTATAAATTATGAGTATAAATAACATAACTCTTTAAATTAAGGTGACTCAAATATATACACCCCTCCCATACCCCTGTAGTAAGATTTTCTGACTAATTATTTATTTGTAACACCATTTAGAAGAAATCCTTCTTGTTTAAGCTAATTCACTTTCTATTATAATCAAGCACATATCGATAGGCATAGGTCCTCACATTACAATAGTGCACACTAAACAACAAAAATATATGACAAATATGGAGAATAGTCTCTAGTGAATCTTATGAACTAGCAAGTGCCTCAATCATTAGTCCTGCAGTTAATATTATATAATGTAGTTGTTAGCACTAAAAGGGCTAAATTCTTCATGCGCAGTTGTAATGTTGTGGCGTTTTTCCTTAGAGGTCAAACCCGGATCAATATTAAACATCCAGATTTTGGACAGTATCTAACATGGGACCCATTAAAGAGCAATTGAATCAGTACTAATTTCAAAACCAAATTTCAGTCACTATCGATCACTGATGCATGCTGTGTAGATCCACTATATTTCCCACTTTGAAATTCTATTCTTTTAATACATATATTTAGTGTTTGTGCTGCAAAACTCAATCCATTGTCACATCATATAGTGGTATATATTGATCTCATGACCCAATCTGTACATCTACCTCACTTGAGGGGATCAATGTCACACAGCTGTACGACAAAATTAAAGTCTTCAACATATGATCTGACCTTATATATATGTATTCGGTGGAGGGTTGAGCCATTGAGTGGGAGATGTCTATATTATGCATGGTTTTGTCTCATACAGCAACCAATACATTGTCATTATTTAGAAATAAGTCCACTCTGACTTTTTCCCTTATTGAAACACTTTCTTGGACCATTTGGCATCTATCAATTATCATTATAATATTGTGTGAGATTTATATAAAATCTGTCTATTATTATCACACTAATTTAATATATTTAATTTGTTGTAATTTGATTATAAGAAACTTCACTTGAAATTTTAATCCGCCGCCTTAGACATTAAGAGTTATTTGTTTGAGGAGTAAAATTTGAAACAATTTTTTTTATGAATAAATTTTATATATAAAATTCATTCATAAAATTTTACGTTTCATTCTTATTCTTTAATCAAACATATTCTAACCTTAGAAATTTCTCTGTGACAATAGGTGGGAAACTAATCACCATACATAGTAGTTACACTCCAAATGATTACTAGAAAATAAAATGATGCAATGACCCCCTGGCTAGGATTATAGCACATGGCAACACAGTGATGACGGTTTTTTTTCAACGGTAAAATTTATAATATGTTTAAGTGTACTTTTAAAAACACACACAATTAACGTAAAATATTTTGAAAATTTATTATTTTAAATAGTAAAGTATAGAAAAAAATAAAAAGAAATATTTTTGTTGCAATTTAATTGGTGAGTGAAACTGTCATCAATTGTATTGGTGGATGAAAAGTGAGGATTCATTGGTTTGAGTGTTTAACTAGTGCTATTGATGGTGTTGGCTTTTGTAGGCCTTGGAGACAAGAAGACAAGTTAAACCATTTATATATTTAATTTTACAAAGTATGGTGTTCGCACTACAGATTTTTTATTAGTGTGACTTTTATACGAAAATCAATCTAATTGGTGCATACACAGAGATGTGACCTTATGCATGATCTTCACAGCTAAACTAAAAAATATATAAAATATTATGTGAAAATGTTTGAGAATACATACATTTCTTCATTGTGTCATGCTCAAGATAGGTTAATAACAAAAGCCCAAATTAATCCATACAGTGATAAAGTGCGTAGAATTAGCATTTCGCTGTGTTATTCGACAAATAATTGAGGATATGATCTCACTTCTCATCTAATTATTCTTACTAAAATGGCTTGGTCAAAAGTTGCCACAATAATTTAAACAAAATGTAAAATGTAATTAAATTGATTGATATTCTTGACCTTAGCTTTAACTTGAATAATTAAAAAATTCTAAGTCTAGTATTAATTTACTAATGACAAAGAATACATTAAACTTTCACGTGATGGGGGAACTATTACATATCTTTCCCATTTCCGACGTTTAAATAATGAATATCTTTCAAGATGATTTTGTCCAAAATCAAAGAAAAAAGAATCACACGTTGCAAGGTAGATGGGACGAATGGCCCAGGTCAGGGTCCTCTCCCCTCTATTCTTAAATGTATGACCATAATTAAAGAAACACAATACGAATGGAAGTGGGTTCCACGTTAAAGAAAATAATGATTCATGATTGTCTACTCAAGAATAGATTGTAGGGTCGAGGAACACATCATTTAAGTTCAAATTTTATTACATAAGCAAAATATGTTTTAAAACTGAAAGCTGATTGCTATTAATTATTAAATGGTGCCTGTTCGTAACATCAACACATTAATTAAGCAACTTCTATTTAATAAGAGTGAATACAACCTCTTTCATTGAGAGATGGTTCTATTACACTTTCCTTCCTTCAATTTATAAAACACATACTCATACCTCCTAAAAAATTAGGCAGAATTAATTAATTCATCGCATAACTTTTTTTTCTTTTCAAATTTGTCCTCTAACTAATATGTTTTAAATGTGCCTTATAACTTTTAAAAATCGAGTATCTTTATCTTTTTTATAAATTATATTAATCATATTAACTAAAAATTATATCGGGTACGAGTTGATAAAAATATTGTATATGACATCTTTCGTGACATGTTTATTTTCAAATTTACCTTTTTAATGCAACAAATGACATTTGTGAAGAAGATAAATATGTTCAATTTTTAAAAGTTAAAGGAAAAAATTGAAACATTTATTACTTAGAGGGTGAATTTGAAACGTTTATTACTTAGAGGATAAATTTAAAAATAAAAAATAAATTAGAGAATAAATTAATTAATTTTACCAAAAAATTAAGATAGTCTATACTTTAATCCATTTTAATTTTTTCATCCATTATTTATTTTATTTGGTCAAAAATTAAAATAACAAGCACAAGAAAATATATAAAAAAATTGGTGTGTGTGTGTATATCATTTTAAGTTTTTATACTAAATGACAAATAATTAATAGTAACTATAATTTAAACAATTATTTCTAAAAATAAAAATTACACATTTTATCTATTAATTTTACAATATTAATATATATTAAAATACAATTATTTTGAGTATTACATATAAAGATTAATCGTGAAGAAGATAATAATGAGAAGAATTTTGTGATTTATTATAAAAATTGACATGGATATTATAAAATTAATAGTTCAGAACATATATAAAACTTCTATATTTTAAAAAATTATTATTATAAATTATTGTCACTATAGTAAATTTGATCTCCTAATATAGTAATGATTTTGATAACTAAATTAAATTTTATATATATATATATATCATTATAAGTGACAAATTAATTTTTTTATTCTATGAGTGTAAATATTAATTTAGAGAAAATTAAAATAACAAATATGAGAAAATTAATATTTATGAAAAAAATTGAAAATGGATTATGGATTAAAGTATAACTTATTTGAAATTAGGAGGAGATAATAGTATATGTTTTAGAAATAGAAAAAAGGGAAAGTGTAATATTATCATCTCTCAAAATAGGAGTTATATTTTACTCATTTAGTAACTATATCTTTTTGATATAGAATAAACTAAAACTAGCAACATACTCAAAACAATATCGGACTAAATCAATATAGACAAACAACTAAAAAATTTAAGAAAATTGTTATTGTCTTACCTAATGAATTTTATTTTGATGTACCACACCATATATAAATAAAGTCATTCAATTATATATAATGAAATTAGCAAGAAAATATAATTGACTTTTATACCAATTTTTTAAAAAATTATACAAATAAAATAATTTAATTAAATGATAATATAATTTTTTCCTACATCGTTAATGCATCAAAAATGAATTCTCAGTTTTATCTAATTTTATCTTAAAATTTACTCTTGGTTTTGCATCAGTTTCTTTGCATCTGAGGGGAAAAAAGGTTCTTGAACATATTGCTTGTAATTTGGATTCTTCCAGCAGTCATGAACAAGAAGAAAAGGTATTCAAAATATTATAGAATCTTCACTCTAGAGTCTAGATTGTAGCATCACCATGCATAGATGTAAACATATAAGTGTTAGAGAATTTTCACAGAGGAAGATTTTCTTCAACAATCTATGTATTATATATCATTCTATTACTCATTCATTGTCTTAATAATTTTTTGTAATAGCTTCCGGTTGATTATTGTCAAAACTATTATATCCTCAAGACCTCGAATAAATTATTCTTGGATTTGTTTAAGACGCGCGAGATTATATAAGAGTTTTGAGAATATTGTTTATCTAGCCTTCATTATTCGTTATTAGAGGAACGGATTGCATCTTACATTTTCTTTTTTATGTCTCGGATTAGATCGTACAGTCCTCTATTATATTAGCCTTTCACTATTCTTTTTTATTGGCACTGATCTTACTTTCCGTTATTCTTTCTTTTCCTTTTCAGTTTTTTTTTTTAATTTTTTTTTTCATTTTGAAAATTATATTAATAGGAACAAGGTTTAAATCTAAAACCTCATGTATACCTTCTAAACTTCTCACTACTAAATCAATTTATACAAAGACTAGGAACACCACTCGTCTATATATAAATGTGCCTTGCAGAAGTTTTATTGTAAGTGCCTCTGTTTTCGTCCTGTAATAATAAATCGCATAAAAGACCATGGGAACTAGCATATCTGTAAATGGATGTAGATACTCATAAGAACTTAACATTTGCAATAGTAAGCGATGCTGTGATACCCAATAGAGTACGTAGAAGCTATATGCTCAAGAAACATATTTTACTTTGGAGGATTGGTTAGCTTCGCTTTATTAAATTCTTTCTTAAAGTTTGACACTTTCCGTCCTATATCAGAGTCGCGACGAAACAAATACATAGGGCAGCGCTATATTAATGGTAGGCATATGAAGCTGTTCATTAATGAAAATTGTTAAATCAACACCTTTTTTTAGTACACATCACAAAATATTATGAAGATCTTTAACAAAATTTCGAGTAGTTTTAATCACTTATCATATCTTAGATACTCTCGACGTGAAACCTTCTTTGATCTCGTCCCTTAACTACTACTCGTTACTTAGCATGACGAATTTAAACCTGTTCAGGCTGAACTATGGGATCCGTTGGGCTATTTGGCCCAAAAGCCCCCAACTAGCCGTTTGGTTGAGCTACAGGGGTTCGTGCGGCTCAAGCCTCGGTTTAGAACTTATAAGGTAAATCTAAGTATAGTACTAAGGTAGCATTTGATTTATGAAACAGGACATAAAATACATAAAATACAATGGTAGTAAAAATAGAAATGTGTTTAGAAGGAGAGATAGAAACATGAGAATAGAAAAATTTTCTCAGAACAAAAAAATATAAAATTTCTATACCTCTGAAAAGTGGAGACAGTGGGGACAGAATATAAAATCAGAAATCTAATATTTTTTTTCTTCTAATAATTTTTTTATATATAATTATTATTTATGTCTCTATCTCTATTATTTTCATTGTCATTATATTTTTGTCCTTGTCCCTTTATTAAATGCTAACTAAGTCTTCGACTCGAGAACACAACAAAAAGAAATATAAAACATGCGTGTTGGCAGAGGCTAGAGTAACAGATAGTGCAAGAGCATGGGAAACAGAAGTAAGGAAACTGAAAATGACTTTGGATTAGATGACGATTTTGACAAAAATTAATGCATTTTTTTTTTGTACAAAAGCAAAAACAAAGAAAAAGGAAACAGAAAGTTATCTCATGTGAAAAACCCCAAAGGTATCCGCTAAAAAAATAAGCTCTAGACCATCCGGAGGTCTATCCCAGCGATGAAGCACAAGAAGAGAGAAGGCACCCTGCTTAGCTAGAAAATCAACTGCTTGATTACTCTCTATAAGAACATGAGAGATCGGGCAAGTCCAATCCCGCTTCAAAAAATTATTAATGTCACGAAGCAAAGAGGCATACACATGAAAGGTAGGAGAAACAGTTAGCAAACGTAGAATCTCCAAACAATCTACCTCACAAATAACCTGGTGATAACCAAGGTCCCAAGCAATAGCCAAGCCATAGCATAAACCAAGAAGCTCCGCACAGAGGTTGTTAGCTCTAGGAATATGGCAAGCATAGCCAGTAATCCAATTACCGTTGACACCGCGAAGCACACAACCAAACCCAGCTGGACCAAGATTACCCAATGAACTACCATCGGAATTTAATTTCACAAAATTAAGTAGAGGAGGGTGTCACTTAACCCACTTAACAGTGTAAGGCCGTAGACTATGCAGAACAAAAACCAAAATACAAGTGTACACAAGTTGCCAAATATTGCGCAACACGTGAGGTAAAACTAACTTTTCCCTACTGAAAACCCACATATTCCAATGCCACCACACTGCCCAAAGGGATAAGAGAAAAAGAATACTATGAGTCCCCTTAGCGTTAGTTGTTAACCAAGAATGGAAGTCTTGAGTGAAAACTGAGCCCAGTTACCACAACCCATATGATCCCAAACCTCCTTAGCCAAAGGGCAATCACGAAGGCAATGCAAAGAGGAATCCACAATGTTTGAACACCACGAACAGAAGGAAGAATTAGAGAAGGCAATGCAAAGAGGAATCCATAATGTTTGAACACCACGAATAGAAGGAAGAATTAGAAATCCCTCTACGATGCCGCAACTCATTGGTAGGGATACTATTTTGCATAGCCAGCCAAATCAAGAAATAGATTTTAAAAGACACTTTCAATTTCCAAGTCCAATTCCAAGAAAGTTCCATACCATCATCATGCTGAGAAGAAATAAGTCAATGATACCCAGAGGAAACCATATAACACCCAGAGAGGGCACCCTTCCAGACTAAACAATCCTCATTGTCACCATTATAAGGAATAGGGGTTTCCCGAATTAAATTTTGGATTTGAGGGGTCAAAACTGTCCATAGACCATTCAAATTCCAATCACCATTACCCAGCAATTCCGAACCTGCAGATGAGAATATGAGATATTTACAAAATCAAGCAGGTAGCATAGAGATCCTAACTGCGACCAAGGGCTGTACCAGAAGGAGGAAGCACCATCTCCCAATCTCAACCCAAACCCATCCTTGAGGATTTGCGTTGTTTGCCAAATTGTACGCGAAATAGGAGAAGAGCCAGCAGAACAAAAATTAATGCATTGCCTTTTCCTTGGTTGTTCCTACGCTTGGGCAAATAGTCTGCAATCTACAGCGATGGTTCCACGCGGAACCAAACACATTTCGTGCATTTTGAATTCTTCGATTGTGAATCATATAAGGCTACCGCCAGAAAGAAAAAAATCGTATAAAGCTCAGCTCATCACTAACTGATGAAGCACACCATCATGATTTAATTACTACACCAACACCGTAATCTTTCGCTTTATTCAAACCTCGTCCTAGATAGTAACAGCCGCAAGAGTTTAAATTAGCATGTATAGAATTTTCATTATATAATTCGCTGATGTCCTAAGCAAACTCAGATACACTCAATGCAAAAACGTAACTAAAAAATGAATAACTTCAGTCGAGTGATCAATAAATCAGTTGCAAATTGAAATTAATTAACATATTTAAAAACAATACTTGCAATCAAGTTTACTATTGTTCAGTATAATGGAATACTATGTTTTCAAATCAATTGCGCAAATGCAATCAAATTTAATAACTGATTTTCAGCGCAGAAATTGGTTTTTGTTTCTCGTACTGTCATTGTCAACTCCATGCATGCTTGTTGGTTAGCCTTTCTTCGTTACTGTGGTAACATATGCACATGGATGCTTCTTCTCGTTTTTTTCTGTTGCTCTTTTACATATAATATATGGGTATGAGATTGGAAAAACAAAAAGACACGGTTGAAGAAAAATCCAAAATATACGTGAGAATATAATTATGCTTTTGCTTTATCAGATCCTTTACGGTGGAAATTAGATTCTCACTTTTGATTATAATAATGGTCTCAATATCTAACCCCAAAAAAAAAATTAGTGAAAATGTTTCAATATGACGACAGAAACGTCATACTTGACGTCAGAAGGCCATTGAAAGAAATTGGGTTTATTATCATCGCTTTGTTAATTAAATATAGTGTCCATTATCACCAATATACATAGTGTTCTTCCCTTATTTCAACGATTTGATTTTTCATTTTTTGGGTCAACCACTGTTTGGTGTTCCGATTAAGTAAAAGGTTCAGGTTGGATCGATCCTTACTATTTTGCTTGAGGCTGTGATATACTTTTCAAAAGAAAGGCAAAAAAGATAACTGTTATAGCCCATCCGAAACCCAATTCAGTTGAGACTGAAGGCCCATGAGCAAGATCTCCAAACCTCACAGAGGAACCACAACTTATGGTCCAACAATAATCAGGAGTTCCTAAAGTCAAATGTACAGTAAGGTCTCAGACACAAAAAAAAAATGTACGGTAAGGTCAAGGTTTTCCTATGGAATATTGCTCGGCGGTAATGGAGTGGGTTTAGTTCATGAAAATATTTCTTATCTTTATTTTTATTTTTAAAAAAATATTTTTATTTTCAGGTTTTTAAAATTAAGAAATATGTTTTGTTTATAAAAGCAGATTCTGTTTTCAGAAATCGAAAACAATGAAAATATATTTGGTTTGTCTATTTTGAAAATGTAAATTTCAAATTCAAATTTAAGATAATAAAATTATATTTGATATTAAATAATGAAAATTAGTTTTAGTCCAATAAAGTTTATCAAGAACATTTTTCTTGCAAAAAAAAAAAACTTTTACATAAATATTTAGATAAATTTTTAATATCAATTATAATATTGCTTATAGTCGTATTGCCTTGCAAAATCAGCTACAGGGCCATATTGCTATGCTTCCTTTTCCAATGACTGTAAGAAGATTTAAATTTAGAATTTCATATATACTATCTAAATATTTTTTTATTTGACCAATCTTAGTGACTTTCTGATATATTATTATTGGTAATAAGATAGATAACAATCATAATTTTTAATTAAACTAAATATATTGTTATTGGTAATAAGACAGATAACATTCATTGTTTTCAACATTTTCAAAGGAAATGATGGAAATGAATATTTGTCATTTTCAAATTTTTAAATTAAAATATTTTCACAAAACGTTTTCAGAAAATTGAGCCAAACATGTTTTCTCTTCCAATTTCTGTTTTCGGTGAAAATAAAAACAGAAACTGATCATACCAAATGTGCGCATAATTTTGTGAAAATCAATAATACTATCAACGTACTCTTCCCATGAACTTAGACTTTAGTCCTTTTTTTTTTGTATTAATGTGTACTAAAATAATATGCAATGTCTTCAACAATAAAGTGTGACAGCAGTTCCTTTGTTTACTATTAAAGACCAATTCAAAAGCTTCAAAGGCGATAATTAAACACTATATGTATATAGGTAGACAGATGACGAGAAAAATGCATAATATTTTTTTGAAAAATTCTTAGCAAGAGAAAACATTTGTTTTACTCCATTTATTAATTAACAAATCAGTTATTATATTAAGAATGTATAGAAAGTAAGAGGCAATAATAACCCATAAAACTTTATATGTTAATTAATAAATAGATCAAAACAACTGTTTTTTCTTGCTCTTGATACACCTAAGTATTTTTTATTATTATTATTATCCGATTCGTCGTACTCACTATAGATCGGTTTTAAACTCTTTAATTAATCGGTATCAATTTATGATTGAATTGATTTCATTATCTTGATGAATTTTTAAAGGATTAAATCATGCTGAGCAATTATTTATTTCAACCTACAGCATTAATTTATTTCACGGAAAAAGACTTTATTTTTTAATCAGGTACTTTGTCATAGACTCAACTATTAAAATTATTTTAAAAATAATCAATAAGAAGGACAATCTAACTAGAAGCCCACCCGATCATATTAAGAACAAAAAATAATTCTGATGGTTTTAATTCATTATTTTTTGTAGTTTAATTTTGATACACTAACAGTATAAAAGAGTTTTATACTGTCATCCAATCTCATCTATTATTTTGTTTGACTTTTCAAGTAGTGGGGGTTGAAAGTAATCATTCTGATGTGTTAAAATTAAATTTTTTAACAACACATAATGATGTGTTATTACATTATTAGATAAATGCATAAAACTTTTCTACACTGTTAGTGTATTCCAATTAAATCATTTTTCTTGTCCCATTTTTACTAATGAATGTCCTAACAGTATTTGTTAAAAGCTGAAAAAAAAATTGTTGCTTATCTCCAATATTTCCAATGCATTAGAAGTTTAAAGATTTTAATTTTCCAATCCAAACTTTATATTTTAAATTTTTTAACTAACGCGCGCGTAAGATACTGCTAATTAGCGTAGATTTTGCTGGTTTGTTTACAATGGAAGCTCCGTAAAGAAATGAATATGCCAGTGTTGCAAATTGGATGGTACATTTTATGACGGTAGTGGCAACTCTCACATTGGTTTGGCCTAAGTATTCCTACAAAAAATACTTGTTGGCCTTCGCTCCGCCTGAAGATTTTGTCATGTTCTGTTTGTGACAGTTGACCCGAAAAACAAAATGTCGTGGTTGCGGCAGGCCAATGTCGTATACCCACCTTGGGACTTGGAATGATGCGCAAGGCAGCCCAATGCTGCCAGCACTATGATCTGGACTCAATTTATAACTAAAAATGATAATGATATTTGCACCCAAAGTTTGGATTTATTTTAAAGAGAGATATTTGAGTTGTGTGACATCGTATTAATTTATATATCATTTATTATTAAATGTGGTTCACATTTCATCTGATAGTGGGACGTGAGTCGATACGGTGTCTCATATTTATCAATATAAATAACTCTACTCTATTTTAAATTCATTAGACAAACAAACATTATCTTTGCTTTTTCCTATCGAATTACCTTGATATTTATCTCTTTCTTAATAGATCTAACATAAATCCAGATTTTAAGTACGCATACCATTTCTTTTAATTTATTTAGGGCAAAGGAGCAACCTTCACATCCTGCACACATCATTAATGACGATACCATGTGGATTGACTCGAGCTTCCCTCACGCATTTGGGATTGGGACTCATCATGTGCCTCAAGTCTCTAATGATATTTGTACATAACACCCTCATTCATAGATACCATGAACACCCATAAGAAAATAAAGGTAAAGCTAATATGGGTTTTGTGTTTTTCACAATTTTATTTTATACATATATCTTGTCAAGAAAGAGTTTTCTGTTCTAAGGCGTCTATCCTTTTGGATGTATAAATAAACTTTCTCTTCTATTAAGATTAGCAATTCAAACTAGGAAAAATAAAGTAGAAAGACAAATCTATAATATTTCATTAATTCTTCAATTAAAAGTGTTAGAAAACAAAAATTTTTGCATAATTTTATATCTAGAATGATGTGTCATATAACTTTATTTCATCCAATGATCATAATGAGTTCAATAATAGATCTTGTAAATATATTTTTTTATACATGTGGCATAATTATTCTTATCCAATATTAAATTTTCATAACATAAATATAGGTCAGGTGTGAAAAATAATATATACAAATGATCATGAAGCCGTCCAAGATCCACAAGTAGAACATAGTACAGTTTGTTGGACAGTTAGTTTGTCCTAAGAAATATGAAAGGTAATGTTGGCAAGGACTTTTCTGTACTGGACAGGGTTGATAAAGACTTGAAATTTGAGATAAATCATTCTTTGTCGTGACTCGTGGCACAATCGAATCATCTTTCAGTTAATTTCTATACAAAATTAAATCCATAGAACGAGTAACAGTCAGATAAGTCTTACTTACACATACTTACATGACGAAAATCGTTGTAAGTTGTTATAGTTATATGAAATCATGGAGATGTATGTCTCACAATTTACAGCATGCTTTCTTTCTTCTTCTTCTTCTTTTTTTCCTTTTTGGCTTAGAGTAGCGCTTAGATCAGCCAAATGCGTAAACTCGGACTAAACAATGCAAGGATCATAATTTGTAGTACAAGGCAAAAGAGAGACCTTAATCCAAACCCATTCCCATGACTAGTATATACTACAGCATCATTAAGTGTACAAGATTCATGGAATTCGGTGGTAAGTACGTGCGTGACACTGCCCGATCGAAAGGTTGTTATCACCAACGTAACTCATTCCCATCCCACGTGCGGCTCGGCTCTTTTCATCGGAATCCGCAAACGCCATCAAATAAAATAAAATCAGCAGTAGTTTGAGCCAGCTAGGTTCTATCGCACGACAACTCACACGTTACGTTGCTCGCCTCGTTGAGGTTGGATCAAGAAAAAAGAAACCCAATAATACGCATCAACATATTTCAATTGCCGTTCAAATTTACTTATAATATTGTTGAGAGATAATTAAGGGGGAAGAATTTCACATTCCAAAAAAATGTCGAATCCATCATCACATTTCCAAGCCCGGGTTCGATCAAAGTGATGAAGAAAGGTGCCCAACTTTTTTATTCTTCTTATTATCATTGTTTTTCCCTCTGACTTCTTATAATGAGTACAAAAAAGAACAAAAACATAAAAGGGAGAGAAACGATGGTGAACAAAAAGAATTGCGCAGTTTTATTAACACATTAAATTAATCAAAACACAAGATGCACACAATTAACTAATGTTGAACATACACTGCTAGCTAGCTAAAGTATAGTAAGTTGTGGCCCAACAAAACAAAAACCTGAACCAAAAGTCCATTTAATTTCGACGAGTTGTCTCTGTAGTTAGGTGAAATAAGCGGGATTCAAAGTAAAGAAGGAAATTAATCAAGGAGGCGAAGCCGCTGGGAACAGTACTACTGAAGAGGATGTGTTCTTGTGTTTGGATGACGAGGTGATGACGATGAGGAAGAGCCACAGCACAAGAAGGAACAAGAAAACAGCTTTCTGAGGACCCTCTTCAGAACCTGACCCCTCTTTGGGATCAATCGAGGCGCTGATGTTGGACCAGCCATGATGGTCGTTAACAACCGATAGATTGATGATTGGAATGGTGGGCGCATAAAGATAGAGAGGGAGAGAGATCAGAGAAATTAATTAAGACTTAAGAGAGAGATGGTGGGAATAAAGTTGGGGAGTGACGAGTGCCGACGTTGTTTAAATACGAGGGCGTGAAGGCCGCGTAAACCGAGTAAGACCCATTCTGAAATGACCTTTCTACCGTACTTTATTTTGTGCTCTCTACGTTATGGCAACGGGTTGGTAGAGGTAGTTGATTAAATTGAAGTCTCCAATCAAAGTAGTGCAGTGCTATCTTGACATTATTTATATTGTGGGCTCATGCATGATTCCAATTCATACTTGTGTTTTTGGTCAGTTGTTTTCTTTCATGTTCCTTTTGTTTATCTTCTTATTTTGTTCAATTGTTCAATTCAAACTGGTCATGGTTCAATTCAAACTTGAAACTTATTAGAAAGGTCAAAATTAAAGGTTCAGGTTGGGTCAACCCTTCACTGTTTCATTGTTAGTATATAATCCTCCGTCCTGAACCCAATTCAGCTGAGAGTGAAAGCTGGCCTATGAGCCCAATCTTCTCATCAATGAACCCCAAGTCACGGTACAACAATTGTCACGCACCTAATGAGGATTTATTTTTCAGAAAGTCAAATATACAGTTAAGTGTATATTTTCGTATAGAAATTAATTCAAAAATAGGTTTCTGTTATCAATAATACCGTCAACCCTCTCCTAGAAGCTAGAACTTAAAATTTAGTCTCTTTTAATATGCACATGTACCAAAATAATATGCAATGACTTCAACAAATCTCATAATTTATCAGTTTATTTACAATCATAATCTGAAAGTGTGACCCGCAATCCTTTCACTAATATTAAAGACCAATTCAAAAGCATCAAGCCAAAAATTAAGCACTATGTGTAGATATCATAGAGATGCAGAAGATGTATAATGTTTTTATTTATCCGATATGTCGCACTCAGTACAGACAGAAACCAGTTTAAAATTGTTTAACCCGTATCATTTTATAATTGAATTGATATTATTATCTTAAGATTTTTTTTTCTTTCAAAATAATGTCAAGCAATTATCTATTCCACAACAGACCTTATTTTTTAATCAGGTATGTCGTCGTAGGTTCAAATATTAAATTTACTAAATAGATAAATATGTGGATAATCTAACTATAGAACGCCACCTGATCTGATCATACAAAGAAATTCTGATACAATCATACAAAACCGTGCTGTGAATGGCAGATTTTATGATGTTCGGGGCATTCTTGCATGGAACTCTCATATAAGTTGTGGGCTTGGTCCATGCCAAGCATGACATAGTTTTTATTTTTGTCCTGGACATATGGGGTTCAGATCTACGTGAAATGTCGTCGTTCTTTTGTTGGGCCAGGCCCATGTGTGAACACATTAAAAAAAAAAGTCATTCCATTTATTCAACGCAACGGACCAAACCTGACATGCTGTACAACTCAATTGGAATACAATGCGTGTGCTCACAAAATCTACGATTTAGGATACCATGTGAATTGACGCAGGCTTTCATCATGAAGCCTCCCAAACCAAGTGCCTCAATGAATTCGCAAGTGTTAGTTTTGAAGACTTCGACCCACTACATATGCGGTTCCTCGTAGGCTTACTTGACTCCGATTGTTTTTGTTAATATTAATTAATAGCATATCAAATTCAGAAAAGTGATGTGGAAAGAGAAAACTATTGTTTCATGCATCCATCTCCAAATAGTATTAACTTTTCAACAACATTAAATATAGATCACACTTGACAAAGAAAAGACACCAATGAGTTTACATGAGGTGGCCCAAGAGCTATAAGTAGAATTAATATTAGACACGTAGAATTTTGTCCGAATAAAAATGAAGAAAAAGGTCAGGTTGATAAGGACTTGTGGTGGGAACACAGTCCAGGGCCATTTGACTGTGTCGCGTTATATAAATTTAATTAATTAGGTGAAGTGCAACTTAATTAAATCTCAATGGTGGTTTAAGCTATTTAATATAATTTTGTTGCAATCAACACAAAATATTACTGAGATTTTATAATTTTATATTTAATTATCATGAATATATTTTTTTATGTCATATTTTTGTATTAATTGTTGAAAAATTGTCATCAATATAATGATTTTGTTGATTTATTTCTTAAATTTTGATTTAATATAATTTTGCAGCTATTATCAGTGAGATCTGTGTGGTGAGTTTAATTTAATTTATTATTTTGAGCTTTAAACGATAAAAATTCTCACAAGATTTGTTCAAATGTAGAATTAAAAGATAACATCATTTGATAACCTCTCCTTTTTAAATTCATAAATTCCTCATAATCTTATAAAATTACAGTACCCACCATGGTCCATAAGTCTACCCTTCTCATGTTAGAATCCTTCGTACTACTGTAAGCCTATAATTTTATTAAATAATTTAATTTAATGACTAATAATAAGATATTCATAATAAATTAAAAAATAAAAGTTCTACTATAAAATTAAATAATTTTGATTAATAACTTAGATTGTACACTCCACAAAAAGGAGGATCATTCATTCATGTGTACATTCCGCCAGCTAGCAAGGTGGTTGTGGGAGAGGCCCCAGTCCCATGACTAGAGCATTAAGACAAGATTCATGGAATTGATAGTACATTGACCCAAAAGCATGGAATTCACAGTGCCCTCAAAGTGCGACGGTATTCAGACCCAAAAAAGAAAGAAAAAGTGCGACGGTATCAATGATCATGGACTCACGCCCACGTGCGGCTTTTTTATCGGAATCCTCAAACACCATAAAATGCTCCCTTCTTCCACTTGTAATTATTTTCTAAAATTCAACAGAAGTTTGATACCTGTCAAATTTGTACCACTGATAATAATAAATTATTATTAATTTTTGGATGTATCCTTTCCCTTTTTATTAATTTAAAGAAGATGTATCCTTTTCTTGCGTCGCAGCTCGTTAAAAGGTTAAATGAGGCTGGAACAAGAAAAACCCTCCTCTCAAGGAGGGACCCAGATGGAGAAAAAGTACCCACTTTTTGATTAACAATCATATTCAACATATTTCTATTTACCATTCAAATTCACATTTTTTGACTGATAATTAAGGGTGAGAATTTCACATCCCAAAAATGCTGAAAAATCCATCCCATTTCCAAGCCCCGGCCGGATCAAAGTGAAAAGGTGCGCAATTATTATTTTTTTTTGCTTCTTTTTATTCCCTCTATCTTCTTGTGATGGAGAGTACAGAACAGAACAAAAATGGAGAGAAAAAGGGGTGGAAAATAAAAAACAAAATCAGCAGTGTTATAAAAACAGTAAAGATGCAGACAAAATTAAACGTTCTGGACCCATACGTTGTCCATTTCGACTAGTTGTCCGAAGTCATCATGTTAGGTAGTTTTGATGATGGTGAAATCAAGATCAAAAGCAGGGGGAAACAAAAAGTCAAGGACGAGAAGCTGTTGCTGGGAACACTAAAGAGGAAGCTGATCTTGTTGTTGTGTTCTGAGGATGTGATTCCGAGGAGGCAGTGGATGAAGAAGCACCGCACGAGAAGGCACAAGAAAACAGCATTTTGAGGATCCTCTCCAGAACCTGACCCCTCTTTGGGATCAACCGAGGTGCTGAAGAAGTTCGACCAGCCATGTTCCGTTCCTTACAAACGTTGTTTACAGTTTCGGGTGATTGATTGTAATGGTATTGGTGGAAGCAAAGAGACAGAAAGATGGAGATTAGAGAGAGAGAGAGAGAGAACTAAGAGATGGAAAGTGGGGAGTGATGAGTGCCGACGTTGATTTAAATATGAAGGTGTTGAGTCCGCGTAAACCGAGTAAGATTAGAGCCAATGCGTGTGCAATATATATGAGTTTATGTGTTCTGTATTTGTGAGAAGACCAATTCTAAAGTCACCATTCTACTTTTTTTTTTGTACGCCAAGTATGGGGTAGTTAAATTAAAGTCCTAGTGTTATTTTAACATATAGTGACGAATTTATTTGTATTTTTAATGAATTTGACTATAAAAAGAAATGCAGAATAAGTGTGGATGATTGTAGTTGAATTTAATTATGTTGTCAGAGAATCTAGTAAATAATAAATTTTACATCGATTATCAATTGGTCATGATCAGTAAAAATTATAACTTGGGTCATTCTTTGTGCATTGATTTTAAATGTCTAAATGATATATGATATTATGAGTGCAAATGAAATTTCTGCTCATCATATTATAATGCAACCTCTTCTTGCTCGAGGTCTCTGCTTCGGGTTGCATGAGCCTTTGAATGGGTCGTGCTTCGTTGATTTGGGCAATTAGGCTTCAGGGCGGGAAAGGACAGGACAGGACACGGTTGCTTTACTGCTTTGTCACCTAGAAAACTAATTAACTAATAGAAGAATAATCCATGCTTGGGTAGCCAAAACGAATCCGGATACCGTGGAGTAACGTAACATGTTCAGTTTGAAAAGGTCGCGGCCGTGGCATCTTTCTTCTTTCTCCCGCCAACACAGTGAGATCGAGATTATTTTTTAATAATAAACAGGAATGGATTTTTTCGTATGAAAACTTTATGTGATCTTGTTATGTATAGATGTCTGCTATTAATTAGGAAAGTAGATCCCATCGTAGGTTCCACAAGAACATTTAATCAATCGAAAAAATTTACACTTGATGTGAGATTTTTACACAATATATAATAAGAGGATCCACTTTTGATAACTAGTATACTTCGAAGTATTATTTAAAGAATTTTAATACATGACAATGGTGAAATAAGCTTTTTGGACATTACCTTTCTTTAATTTTCTCCTTTGTTCTAAAACCATGTTTGGTGCACCGTATAAGATAAGGCCTAATAGTATTAGACATTATAATATAAGGTTTGATAGTATAATAAAAGGAATTCTTTGTATAAGTTTTTATACTATCAATTCTTTAGTGCGCGCACATGACCGGCAATGGACAAGCGGGTAGGCGGTGACCGGCGGATGGCGATCAGCAAGCAAGGGGTTGTGGGCATCACGACCGACAACGGGAGGGGCGACTATTGTCGTGTAGAGCTGGGTATGTAGGTTGGCTCGGTCCATTTAGCCTAGTTCACAACAGATTATAGTTAAATAGACCGGACCAAAATAGATCATTTTTTAAATAGACTTCACTTTACACTAGTTCGTGTCCGCTTTGAATAAGCTCGCAAATTCACGGACCGGTTTGCACCGCTTTGTTTTAATTTTTGTTGCTTTTCACTTTTTTAAATTTTTTGACCCTTTAACTCTTACATATTTTTAAACACAAATACTACATATATTAAAATTAAAAAATTTCAAAAGATTATCTTTTAATAAAATATACCAAGCCAAATATGCTACATTTGTTAAAAATAACAACATATAAACCAATCAAATAGTTATTATAATTTTAATGCTAAATTTATATAATTTTAACATATAAACCAGTCAACAGCGGCGGTAGAAATATCTACTCACGGAGGCGTCTCAGCATCAAGAAGGAACGACGGCATGGCAACAGGCGACTCGAAGCTGCACGGTGGCAATGGCTAGGTTGCTGGTGCCTAATAGTGGCTAGGTAGTAAGTGAATTGAACCAATGACCGTAAAAGGCTGGGCATTGAGATAGACAGACAATCAAAGAGTGAAGGTGAGAAAGTTAAAGAGCGTGAGAGATCGAGAATAAAGTGAACGTTGACAGCTGTGTAAGTTGTGAGCTAGGGTGTCAGGTTTTTAACCTTTAGTTCTTTACTTTTTAGTCAACTTTTTTTTTGGGTAAGCCTTTACTTTTTATTCATTAGTGTCTTCATAAAATGACTAAATGACGAAAGAAAAATCTAAAAAAGAGAGGGAGGTTGGTGCCCATAGGCTATGGTTGTACATTGCTTAGGTTGGGCCGGTAATGTAGTGGGCCTCTATTACTAAATTGCTATATATGATGAAACATGTATTTAAGCTTTTAAAAAATTATGCGAATTAGCGGGTCAAGCAACTTGGATAGAAAAAAGGTAAATGAATTGACGAACTAAAAATTTTCTAGTTGTTTTTCGTGCGAATTGTGAGTTGAATGAATCGGCCTACAGATCGTAACCTGTATACCCAACTCTACCTGTGGATGACAACAGCAAGTGACAATCAATGGCTAGCTGGATATTGCTAGCACGGGTGGGGTGGGGGTGGCTACTACATGCAGTGAATGGGGGTGAGACATTGACGTAGAAAAATAAACAAAGTTAATTTATGTTTGTCTAATCAAAATAATACCAACGGATGTTATCAGACCTCTTAAGACTTTCTTATAGTCATAGAATTAAAAAATGGATTGACATTATAACATTATACTATCATATGTGATATCAAAGATGTGATAAAAATTATCGTTGTAGTATTATATAATACTATAAGACTTTATACTATGTATCAAACAGGATTTAAGTATATATTTTTCTTTTGGGTTTCCTATAGATATCATTCAATCTTTTATTGAAGGCAATCCTATTCGAGCATTTGATATCCCATAGGGGTATGACTCCTTCTACATCAATTTTTCCATAACCAGAACTCAAATGCAAGACCATTAATTAAGAGAAAGGAACATCTAGCCACTTCAACCGAATATGTTTTGCATTTTTGCTAAATGTTCTTTTATTTTGCAATTTTGCGAGGGCGGCATTATTGCACCTATCATGTTTCTTCGTTGTCTTGTTTTGGCCATGCGTCATGTTCCTCCTTTGTGTCAGGTCATGTTTCCTGGTAAGCAGTGGTTTGTTTCTCTTTTTTGGGCCTTTAGCCCCTCTGCACACCCAAAGCTCTAAGCCCAATCTAAAAACAAGCCCGAACCATTGATATAACGCATCCTTTACTCTTTTTATTTTCTTTTTCCTCTACGACCAAAAAGAAAACGTGTCCTTTTTTTCAAGTCTCCACGTCATGATTCGACCCGAAAACAGTAAAAATAAAAAAGTCTCCACATCATGACAAAAGAAGAAGTCTATGCACGGAAACTATAACGCATTTAGCAATAGAGTCCACGGTCCTGTCCTACATGTGTCAATAAGTTAAGGGACATCACTAATAAGCTCTTGAAATCACTAATAAGCTCTTGAAATTTTGACCAAAAGTAAAAAATTAAACTCTTAAAAAGTTATGAAATATTATACAAATTTTAGTAAGAAGTTATAATAGTTATATTCGATAAATATATTATAAATTTATTCATAAAATTTAAAATAAAAACAATAGATATAAATATTAATAAGAATAATTAATACTTTTATAATTATTAAAGATAGCAAGGTTATGTTATTTTTTTTGAATTTTAAAGAGCAAAAATCAAAACTACTTTTAAGAATGTGTGAAGTTTTTTAATGAAATTATAATTATAATAAGTTATGAGTTTAATTTTAATAAAATAGTTGTTCACTGCTATTCAATAAAATTCTTTCATTTACATAATCTTTTAAGTAATTAATTAATGTAAAAGCCAATCATATTTATTGATTTGATAATATAGAATTAATTAATGATATAAAAAATTTTTATGGCATCAATGCATTCAAATTAAATTTATTAATTATTTTCACATAAAAATTGTTTAATTAGTAATTTACACACTAAATAAATTAATCACAGCATACAAGTTACAATTTCAAGAACACTTTCATCATAATATGCTAGTTTCAAATCCTAAAAATCCAGGTTTTCAATAATATTTTAATTCACCGTGTCACTTCCACTTGCCCACTACATGGAATGAACGATAGGAATAATTTCAATTAATTACAAATCAATATCTATTAACACTTATCCATTCACAAAACACGATTAGTTTTTGTTCAATATTTATCATATCTTAAGTTAGATAGAATAATAAAACTTTAAATTTGCTTTTAATCCGTGTAAATATACATCCTTTTGAATTTTAGTTCTTCTGAAAAAAAGTTAGCCTTTGGTTACTGGCTATTTTTTATCATCTATAATATTGTTTATTTTGTCCGTATTCTTAACGAATACTATTAAATAATGACATTTATAAAGATCAATAATATGATATTCTTAAAACATATATAAAGATAAAAAATGAATTTTAAATTTTGATAAAGATTAAATTCATGATTTAAAATACTTATGAGGACAAAAACATAGGACGACAAAAACCAAAAGCATGATAAAAAGTTAAATACAAGAGTCAAAATCAAAAGCATTGTTAGGGTGGACGCCAGTCGCAAGGGTGTCACCGAATTTCTGTGGTGGTAGTTTGTTCGCACTTCGCACATACAAACAAACAAAGCAACACGGCCACCACAAATTCACAACACATCATCACATGTGTTTTAATATAGTATCCCATAAAATATGAATATAAAAAATACTATTTTTAATCAAAATCTTGTTCTTCATTCCCAGTTGGCATACTGCCATCCTGTTTCACTTATAAAAAAAAAAGGCATGATTTTAATAATTAGTAATAAAACCAATGTTTATTAATATTAAGCATTAAACAAATCACAATCAAACTTTGAATTTAATTTTTCATATATTACTATATGAACAATGTAAAAAAAAAATTATATTATCATTCAAGCTAATAGTATTTCCATACATACAAGTAAATATAGCAAGCTCTTATACCAAATATTTGAAAAGTCAGTTGAATTGAATGATTTGATTGAATAATAGTAAAGAAATATCTTTATATTATTAGTGCATTAAAATTAAATTTTTAATTTAATATTCATCATAATACCTTTTAAGTTATATAAAATAAAAATATTTTAAATCTTGTAATCAGTTATGATTTAAATACGTAGGTGCGTTTGTTTCTTTTTGCGTTGAAAAATAATTTTTAACCGAAAAATTACTTTTTATACACTTTACTCAATTATTTAAAACATTCACAAAGATGTATAAGATGATACTAATTCAACCCTTGCATTAGATTTTTTTTTTTTCAGTTAATGAAACCAAACGAAACAAAACAAATCTAGTAGAAACGAGCTGCAAATAAAATTGAAAGAATTAGACAAATTTACCTCCTTTTTTTCCAGAGAATAAGATAAGCTATCTTTGTTAGTGTTAGTGTGGAAGACAGACCACAAATCAAAAGGAAAAACCTTAATTAATTTTGTTTACAATCTCTATCTTTATTGGTGCTACCACCCAGAACCAGTATCAGAATCAGATCCTAATAACTTATCTGCAAAGTGTTGGTGTAAGTGACCAGTATCAGAATCAGATCCTAATAACTTATCTGCAAAGTGTTGGTGTAAGTGACCAGTCAGAGTTGAGACATTCCATTAAAGTTGCCTGCATGTGTAATTTGTTGGTGTTAATGACCCATGAGACAGTACCACTATGTATAAGGTGCTGATCATGAAAACGTCATTGAAAAAATGGGCACCCAGTGATCCTGACAATGAGCAACGCTATGGACACGCAAGTGCGTACGCAACAAAATTATCATTGCTTAGTGTCAAATTGTAAGACAAAATATAAACACAT